>NJDC01003027.1:281989-350737 GCA_002245475.1 Calephelis virginiensis
CCGCCAAATCGTAAAACAAATGACAAATGAATGAAATGTATACTCAATATTATTGGTAAAGAGTTCTGTTTCCAAAATTTAAACTTATTTTTTTAATATAATGCTTTTAAGTTGCCAGTTCTAAAAACTTTCAGTTTGGCCCTCGTATAAAGTGAAAACGTGCAAGTGTTTTCATATATCAAAAGTAAAATACAAACCCTGACCACCGCCATAGCCACCCTGACCACCGCCATAGCCTCCCTGCCCACCAAATCCACTGTCACCGGCAAAACCTAAAATAAATAAATATATCTCTGAACAAATACGCAATTTTTATGGACGTTACTTAATCTTACTACGTAGAAGTATTAAAATAGACACTAGAATTTAAACTTAATAAATACTGACACCTACGGTATAGTAGTACTATTTAAATTATGCGTTTCGGCTATATTTGTCAAGCTTCGGAAATCCGAATGTAATTTAAAGATATAGAGTTGTTATTACATAATTAATCAATTCGTTTTATCATTTCGATTAGGCGGGCCAATTTAAACATAAAAGTTTAAAGTGTAAATAGAATAAAAAGATAAATTGAAAAGTAGTGCTGTACTTATGCCTGGCCCTATTGGGAAACGACCTACCCTCATGAATAATCGGTATAATAAAAGGGTGGTTAAATAGGTTATTAAATATTTTTTAAATATTAAAAATAATAGACACTACAAAACTATGGTTAGTCATAAATTGTACTGGTTAGCATATTAATGATGTTTAATCATTACTTATTTATGACCCAGAGAAGAACAAAGAGTTATTTTTATCCCAAAGTCACATTAGCTTAAAACTTGGAAACTGTAACAGTCACGTAAAACGACTAATTAATAACATAAAATGAAACATTTTGTGAGTATGCTGAGGTTTGTACAATTGATTTCTTATTACTTCTTATTAAAACTTGAGAAAGTCAAACAACTTTAATACCAACATGGAAAAAATCTCGGTCACCAAATAAGTAGTAATTGAAAATGAATGCTTATTATACTAAACTACCTGCTCCCGCGAACTTCGTTCAACCCGTTCAGTTTGTATGGTAAAAATTAAAAAGTTGTTTTTCCCAGTTTCCTCAAAATCGAACAGGATAAAAAGTAGATCTTTACTTCTCCCGCTTCTAAGTTATCTTATCACCAATTTTCAGCCTAATCGGTTAAGCCGTTTTTAAGTTGTAAATAGTGTAAATAACACCACTTTCTTTTATATATATAGATTCATATACGGCCAATATTAATAACCTATCTACACATAAAGACAGGCCTTCTAGAGTTTTGTTGCTAATATATTTTTGTTAATTATTGAAAAACAACAGGGGTTACTTGGCAACTGATCTAAAATAGAACGATCTCTTATCTTAACATTGTACGACGAGGTTATTAACGCTGTACGATGTGTCGACAATGTGCTAATAAATTTTGATGTTTTTTTTTTTAGTTCTTCATTAATCTAATAATTTTCGTCCATCAAGAAGCTGGAGTGGATGAAACCGATTGAAAAGCTAGTTAAAAATACCAACCACCACGACGTCCGCCATAGCCCTGAGGAGTCCCTGTAAAAAAGATATAAATTAGGTATATTTAATATGGACAGTGGATATCCAACAACAAGCACGAAACGAATATATGCCAAAGTTAGCAGTTAATTGTTAAAAAATATGCCGTGAGTATGTATCCCGTATAAATAATTAAAAATTTTAATCACACCATCACACTAATATTATTAATGTGAAAGTTTGTTTGTTTGGATGTTTGTCCGTCAATCACGCAGGAAATTCTGAACGGATTTTGATGAAATTTGTTATACAGACTGGGTATGAGCTGACTTGAATGATATAATACTTTTTATCCCGATTAAATGCTCCCTTGGGATAAAAATATAGGGCATTTTTGAATTTAAAATAGTAAAATTGGGGTTAAAAGAGGGAATGGAATTGGCGCGATATAACCTAATTCAACGCGGGCGAAGCCGCGGTCGAAAAGCTAGCAAACGCTAAATTTCAAATGTGATAACGCTAACGCTCATGCCATAAACTAAAAAAAGTAGGTCGTCAGACTGAATCAGAAGTTTTGAAATGGAACAATTATTATATAGTTGTTTTGACTTTAATTTAACCTATGACTGCATAAAGATTACAAATTATAAGCTTATGCAATCGTCAATAAGTAGCCATTTACTTTTATTAAATATTCCGTGTTGGTCTGGGCTCCTTTGCAGGATAGACCATCTGACTTCCTACCAAGCAGCTCATAAAAGGCGAGCATAGGCTTACAGTCACTTACACCGTGACATCTGACTAGTTGGTACAGTTTCGCAGCGACTCGCCCGGATTTGTAAATCTTACCTATTCCTGCCGCCATAACGTCAGTGCTTACCGATGACGTATTCCGGTTAGGACAATATATTGTAGCCGGTAAACTCACTCTTGCTCGAGGCCTATTATCCCGGCTTCAGATTGGCAAAGCACCATTACTAGATTTGGTGTTTCTAGGCCGCGTGAATTTCTTACCATCAGGAAATCCGACTTCTTGTATGCCTTCGAATGTCACCAAAAAAAAGTTTAGATCAACGGTTGCAATGATTAGCAATTTACTTTTATTAAATATATTCGCTCCCACTATACCGATTTTGATAAAACTTACACTCTTTGTTTGTTTCGTGATAACTCTGCCAATTACGAATTAAAATTTGATATGTTGACAGGTGATGTTATTAGATGCGGTTCCATAAATGTAATCAAGATCCAACACTACCTAACAATTGTATAGTTTTGTCATGCAGAAGTCGGTAGATTTTACGATTTTATATTATGTTTAAATTTTTGAATATCTCATAAAACTGAATAGACTGTCATACTTATTGCTTCATTTTTACGTCCATTGGTTACCTTAGTGACAAAATATTGTCCTTAATTAAGCAATATGGAGTTTTGGCGCCATCGAGAGAAAAGATGGTTGAAGTTTTTTCATAATTATTGAATTTCGTGCTAATATTGAGTGAAATTAGTCAATTTCGGTGGCATTTTGTACAATTTTGTTCAGTGAAAGTGCACAGACGAAATAATCGTGAAGAAATTAGCGTATCATGTATTTCCTCGTTGACGTCAAATCTCACTTTATTAGCTTGAGTAATGAGGCCATCGCTTTACCCAAGACCCTGACATGACTTATTGACGTCTTATGACTAATTGTAATTGAATCACGATTTTGTTAAATTTGATGCAAATTTCGACTCGACTAATAGCGAAATGCTGATGCGAATGCCAAAACCTAAAGAATGAAAAAGAATTAAGCCTTATTAACCACACACAGCTAAAAAATCGGTCAAAAATTTACAAATAGGTAGCCACCATCGAAATGAGTCATCTCAATTATAAAACAACAAAATGAGTAGCTTAGGTAACTTGTATCTATGTAATTTTGTTATTATTGATAATGATGTACTTAAAATTCAGAAACATAAATAAATTATTTAAAAGTACATTTGTACCTACCAATTAAATAATAGACATGATAAATGGATCCAGGTCAGTAGGTCAAACTTATGATACACTAGCGTTAGCCTTCACCTTCACTAGCGTGGCTTTTTTTTTTTAACATATCTATCCTCATTTTTTATCGATTTGAATTAAAACTTGCTGTCTTAAATTGGAACCATTTTCTTTACATTAGCAAAACTGAATTAAAATTGGTTAGTAGTGTTGCCGTTACGCAGAATCAATCAATTTAATTTTTAAGAAAAAACCTGCTTTTGACATAGCATCCCAAAAAAATTTCCCAACCATTGTCAATGTACATTAATACAGCTGGTCAATGATTGTATATATTTAGATCTCTTTATTTATATTTAATTATACTGATGATTGTAATATATTATGTGGAAAGTTTATTTACAAGTAATATTACATACCCACGTATTAGAAATCATACCTTGACAAGCTACTGCAACCACAAGAAGGAGAAGAGCGACCTTAAAATAAAATAATATTATGAAAAGACAGAAAAACATAATTCTAAAAGAAACTTCTTAACAGATCATTCTAAAAGTGAACATTGTAAAGTAATTTTTAGTTCATACCCGGAGGTCTCCGTGTTGGTTCGGGTTCCCTTATAGAATAGACCATCTGCCTTCCTGCCAGGCAGCTCGTAAACGGTAACGGCGGCATAGGCTTACCGTCACTAACCTCGTGACAACAGACTAGGTGGTCGAGTTTCGCCGGATTGGTACCAGCGCTAGCTGTTGACGTGTTCCGGTTCGGAGGATAAGGAAGCCGGTATACATACTTTTGCCGGAGGCCTGACATCTCGGCTTCAGGTTGGCAACGCACCATTATCACCTTTGGTGTCTCTAGGGGGTGTGATTTCTTATCATTAGAAAATCTGTCTGTTTGTTGGCTTTTCAATATTAGTATAATATATAAAAAAAGGTAAGTACCCAAAGATCCAAAGAAGAAGAAGACTACATACCAGAGAACAGGCACTAAATTATTTGATAATTAAATTAATTAATGATTAAAAATAACTAATAATATTTTATGTTAATTCAAAATAACAGTGATGATCTAAAATATTAGACAAGAAATCTGAAATTTTATAAGTAATAAGTTTGATTTTTAATTACTTATTAGATTTAGTATGTAATATTTAAAGCGCAGTAAAACTGCAATAATCCGTCTCCAGTCATTTCATTATTAGCTGCGATTTTATCTTTATTTTCTTAAAGGTATGATTCCTACGTATTTTATCAATATCCCACTACTAGTTTCAGCCACATTTAATATGTAATTAATTTTTGTCTAGGTTGGCGACCTCACCAATGATGATTTCGTCAGAATAGACAAAAAAATATGCATTCTTTAGTATAACTAAGGATTAAGTAAATATATCTTAATCTGTAGTCTTTAGTTATAACTAAGAAACCACTAGTCGGTCTCGTCATGGTGAAATTAATTTGAGTTCATGTTAGAACCATTCCAAAAATAGAACCACAAAATTGGTTTGTCATTCAACCTCTTTTTGGAGTCAGTGAAAAAGAAAAAAGTTTTGAAAATTGATTTATAAACCCTTTTCGAGTTTTTTTGGCGCTATTGAGAGAAAAGATGGTCGACGTTTTTTTCATAACTATTGAGTTTCGTGTTGATATTGAGTGAAATTAGTCAATTTTGGTGGTATTTTGTACAACTTTGTACAGTAAAAGTGCACAAATGAAATAATCACGAAGAAATTAGCGTATCGTGTATTTCCTCGTTGCCGTCAAATCTCATTACATGAGCTTGAGTAACGAGGCCACCGCTTTACCCAAGAGCCTGATATGACTTACTGACGACTTGTGACTGACGACTAATTATAATTGATTAAAATTTATATAAAATTTGATACAAATTTCTACTTGACTAATGGCAAAATACTAACGTGAAGGCCAAAACCCAAAGAAAGAAAGAACCCTTTTCGAAAGTAATAAAATTTTCGTTGAAACAAAACATGCCTACGGACTGACGAATTTAAATAAAATCAATCTTATTTTTATAAATATTTATTAGAGTTAAATGCATTTATGAAGTTTGGTCTATAAAAGCTAGTAGTAAACGATAACATATTTTAATAATTGATTGAATATGTAATTATGACGTGATGTATATCACTAGCAATACCCATTTTTATTTAGTTTATTTTGGTAAAAACAAATAAAGTTTTTATTTGATTCTAAATATATGCCCTAAACATTTTTAAAAAAGTTTCCACGGCTACACAAACAAAATTATTACATAATATACTCGAGTCAATATAAGATATATGTTTGCATTACAGACACTTTGCGAATTGATCTTTCATAAAATAGTATAGATGTGTTATTATACATTCATGGTAATTTCCAAATTTCGGGTTGTGCTCCGAAATATACCTAAAAATGCGTATAAATAATTTTGAAGTGAAAATTGGCACATATGTTCTATAATAACATAAAAATATAATAATAATAAAATTCCGAATTAGTTTTTTATATTAAAAGATACCTATTTAATGATTTTTGTTAAATATTTAAATTTGGTGACTTTTTATTTTTTAATTCCCTAGTAACATATCTACCGTATGACAAGTTTTCACCCAAAGTGCAATGAATGCAACCTACTGCATGCATATAAATGAATTTAATTTGACTAGACTAATATAAGTAAATGAAAAATTAAAAACGAAAAAATACAATCAAATAGTGCCTTGAATTATATAAAATTAGTACTCAATATTATACAAAAAAGTAAAAACCTTTTCCAGTCTGCATTTCTCCAACAACCTAATAGACCAATAGTTTTTTTTTTCACAGTACGGCTCAGAGAGACAATGCTTTGAATTATCTTGGTATATATGTTTTGATTAAAGGATATAAATCAAATCAATTAAAACTTACTTTGAAAGCCATGATGTGTTTTCTTGAGTTTCTTTGAAACAACTATGTGCCTATGCATCCCTGGGAGTCTTTTATTGATTACTTTATCGTAAGATTTTGAGCGTTTGACCTCATAATCAACTTTTACGATAGCAGATATATTTCCATGAAATAAATTGATAATTTTGATCTGAAGGAGTTTCGAAGAAATACATTGAATATTGACTGGCCTTTGCCGTCCTGTCCATCCTCGATATTATTTGGAAACCGAATATCATCATGTTTATTACTACCATAATATCTACAATAATTATCATCATTATTTCAGTATTTTTACTATTATATATTCTGTGTTGATGATATTCGGAGACACAACTAATGATATCAATTATTATTATTATTATTTTAGTATTTTTACTGTTTTGTATCAATCACATTTGGGAACCAAATATCGTTACGTTTATAAGTATCTTCTCGAAAATATCGCCGAAGAGGTAGGCAGAGGCACAACCAGGCACCGACGACTAGCCGAAGACACTAAGTCCCATAATACGATAGGTGGTAAGCCTATCGCCAACCAGTCACATATCCAATCCCGAGCAACGTTTTTTTTTATCAGAAAATTGGAAAAAACCCAATTTTCCCGGGAAGTCAAGTCCAACAACTTAACCGTTAGGCCACAGAGGCGACGAGTTACGTTTATAATATTAATAATTATGTAATTATTGGGTTACCATTTAACTTTATTTTCGCCTTTTGACAAGTAAAGTCAAAAATCGTCATGACTATTTTTACTGAACTTTTCTCTAACCTTAATGAAATATAGCCTATATCATCACTTCTTAATAGTGTAAATAAAGAGATTTACAGTATATTCGATTGATTTTTACATGTGTCCTTAGGTCTTAGACAAAAGGCAGCGACACACCAGGTAAAACGGAGTACTACTCTGTATTTTACTATCAGGCTACTATCAGGCATGGCTGCAAGAATAGGTAAGGCGATAAGGTAAGCACTAATCCGGGCGAGTCGCTGCGAAACTCTGCTAACTAATCAGATGTCACGGAGTTAGTGATGCTATGCCTGTGCTCGTCTTTTAAGAGCTGCCAGGCTGGAAAGCAGATGACCTTATCCTCCGAACGGGAATAAATCAACGGCAAGTACTGACGTTATGGTTGCAACAATAGGTAAGGCGGTTAGAGCTACCACCTAGTTGTAACTCTAGTAGTAGTAGTAACTCTACCGTTGCTTGTTCGTATTACCGTTCATTCCTCATTGCCTGTGACGTTTTATAGGATCCCGTTAACCTGTTAACATCATTAAACAACACCTTCCCAACCAGCCCCAACACAATTTTATAACACCGCACTACAACTTCGACACCGGTCTCGACGACGAACACTTCTTTTCCGCCCGACGCTTAAAGCCGAGCGGCCAACTACTCCTTAAATTAACCTACCCAGTAACCAAAACGCAGCATCAAGTCAAAGTTCGGTGTCCCGGGAAATAGCCCTTGTCGTTGACGTTGTGTGAACAGTCCAATCCATCTAAATTATAATGTCTCGGGCTGAACACTCTGTTTGCCCACAAAGTCCGTTGGATCATTTTCGATGCAGACTTTTTTTACGAAATCAGGCGTGATCGAGATGGTTTTTAGATACATTAGGGACAAGTTTTGTCAGGGGATAAATATCTTCAATTTGTATGATTACCTTTATTCTTAGCAAAGGGCCTAGGAAATTTTTTGAAGTAGGAACCATACTTTACATTTATAGAATGAAGAGGAAATAATAAAAGGATTTCCTGATATTTCTAATAGGAATTTAATACAAGGTTACAATATTAAATACAATTTTATGAATAAAGATCACATACGACGAGACCAATTAATGTTAATAAAAAAAAAATTATCAAAACCAACATACTTTTGGTGATTGTGTAAATATTATTTATATACCTACAGTATTCGAGAATACAGATTTCTTGATACTAATATGTACGCCAGTTTTAGAAACGAAAGATGTCGATATAAAAATGCTGACCCAGTATTGATTTGGGGCTAAGTACAGAGATTAATAAAAAAAGTATCTTCACGCCCATATCCCCAAAGACGTAGGCAAAGGCACAACCAGGGCACCCACGACTAGCCGAAGATACTAAGTCCCACAATGTGATAGGCGGCAAGCCTATCGCCAACCGGGCATATATCCTATCCCGAGCAACATTTTTTTTTATTAGAAAATTGGAAAAACCCAGTTTTCTTTTTGTATCCCGACCCGGGATTCGAACCCGAGACCTCATGCAGTCAAGTCCAACAACTGAACCGCTAGACCACAGAGGCGACATTAATAAATAAATAAAAATTAATAATTAGAGATTAATAAATGTAATAATGATTTATATTTATTATTATATATATAACTAACTAGCTGCCTATTCCGGCTTCGCTCGGATGTTAATTTTTTTGATTATAAATTGAGATGTAAGCTATCCTATCTTTTAAGTTGGATCAAACTGCACACGGTGTGCAAATTTGATTAAAATCGGTTAAGTAGTTTAGGAGTCCATCGCAGACAAACAACGTGACACTTAATTTATATATATTAAGATTAGGGACACTCTTTGGTTAAACCGAATTGTGAATGTAGTTTTTATTTTCCAACGAGTCTAAATCATATTCCATATCTCTTTCCATATCTCTTACATGTAAGTATAATTAGTCATTTATGTGCCCGATTATACAAACAATAACAACTTCTTAAACAATAAACCTCTTTACAGTATAGCTGATAGATTATCGTAGTGCTATTTGTTCAAATAATGCTGGCTGGCCATTTAATTAGGGACACTGAGATATTGCGTTCTATTTTCAAAATTTATATATATATATATATATATATATGTCTGTCTATAATATACAAGCATAGATCTAGCCCTAAAGTACTCAAGCAAATACTTATAAAATACTCCTGACTGACTGATACATCATCGCCGATCCAAAACTGTTAAAATTACAGCCATGAAACTTGGTGAGTAGGGTCGTGTTATTGAGTATGGACAGAATTTGTATGTATTATGAATTGTACCCATTCCACCCGTTAGGGGTTGAAAGTTTGTATTGAAGACCGTAATTTTTCAAGTTAGAAACACGAAATTTTATTTTGGGGCTACTTATTAAAAATGAGCAGATGCATATTTAAGCGTTTCTGGAAATTCTACCCCAAGGTGGCTGAAATAGGGGTTGAAAGTTTGTATAAAATTCCTTATTAATGTAGTACACAAATAAGTCTTAATTAAAATAATATTATAAATTTATCAGTAAACACATTAACTGCCACGCTAGCAAAGATGCAAGTAACAGCTAGTTACATATAAATAAGTTCGTGTAATGGGTTCCATTCAACGATGTTACATAAAAAACGGTAGGGTCCTTCTAAAATAGGTGTACACATATAATAAAGTTACCTTAAATAAAACGACTTTTGATTTAGGAAGGTCTTAAGCACTATGCCAGTCAAATGAAAAATGTGGTAATATATTGAAAACCAAAAATGGTATTTTAATGTGGATATCCTACTTTAATGGATGTACTAAACACTGTCTCAAATTTTTGAAACCCTATTTTGTAAAGATCGTATATATAACGTAATACATTTTACAAAAATCGAATCACACAAATTACATTATAAATATCTATGCCCGGCCGGGAATCTAGATCTAGCTTCGCTGATTTAGTCCTGAACGATAGACCATCAACCAAAGAGGCGATCACAAATAATAAATCATCCGATCAGTAATAAGCATACCTTTATTTTAAGTAAAAACCTGCCAAGTGCAAATCGGACTTGCCCACGAAGGGTTCCGTTGCAACAATTAATATAATATAAAAGTTCTTTTAGTTCATAAACAGTGGTTAAATTTTACGATTTATGTATTATAAATAACTACTTACTAGATCTAATTCAAACCAATTGTTGATGGCAATATGATGGTACATGGTAATATACCTACATAATTTAATATATATATTATATTTTTAGTTAGAGCTTTCTCTTATTTTAGAAGCTACAGAGGGCATATTTTACACTTCTACTGTCGCGCAAACTATTCAGATTAGACAAAAATAATAAAACCTCATATCGTTTTAAAGACCTACTTATCCATAGATATCTAACACGTATGAGTTTGATGAAAAAAAATTAGTTGCTGTTATAAGTATGGTAAACCCTCAAACATGTTTTTTCTATTTTGTATGAAAATTTCAATGCGGTTCAAAGAATGCATCCATTTAGCAATTTTCAACGGTTTAGTTCATATGGTTTCGGAAAGAAGTGGCAGACTGACAGACAAACTAAACTTTAAGGGTTTCGTTTTATGACCTTTCCCACGGAACTCTAAAAAATGTAGATATCGTGAAATGCCAGCAGGAGCCAAAGCTGAACAATAGAATATCCAAAAAAACAATCAAATATCTAAAACTGGAGTTTCTGGTGATAGCCAAAGCCTAGTGTCCTTCGCTTGCATTGCCTTTACAGCCAGAAAGATGTTTAACCTTAAAAGCTTTTCACTGTCAGCCAAATTCGCCTTATAGATTAAAAGTATCTTGAATAGATTAAATGTAGAGCTACACAGAGGCACGACCATGGCACCCATGGCTAGCCGAAGAAACTAAGTCCCACAATATGATGGTAAGCCAATCGCCAACCGGTCACCTATCCAATGCTAGACTGGATTTTTTTTTAGTTAGAAAACTGAAAATACACTTTCTCTATTTTTCAGTTGCCCGACGCTCGGATCGAACCCGGGACCTCAAGGAGTCATGTCCGATCCCCGAGTACTAGATAGACCATAGGGGCGATTAGATAGATTTTAATTTTATAATGTTCACTAATTTTGTATATGTTGGCAATAGTCATATCAATACTTAGTATTTAAAACTAAATGAGATAAGAACCCGGTATCGTCAAATAAGTGAATGTTTTTTTGTAACGAAAACTAATTTTACCAACCTAAAGATAACTTGCCTTTTATTGGACCAAAGCTTAAAAAATACCTACTTGATTAAAATCAATTAGACTAAGAGAATTGAATCTCTTTAAAACTTTTTTAAGAGATTCGATTTATAATATTATTCTTCGATACATGGATCTAATTAGGGCCGTTCTTGGATATATGTTCTCGAGACTTTTTTGTCGAAAATAATTAGTCGCAGTAAAACTACAATAACTGACTCCCACTATTTCAAAAGGTACCACGTCGCGATATAATAATATTTTTTTCTAAAGATGTAAAATGATACTGAAATGGTCCTACATAAATTTCATCAACATCCTGCTAGTAGTTATTGAGTGATACATAACTAGCAGTTCGTCTTAGCTTCGCACGGGTCGACGAACTGCTATGTTACCTACTACACATATAAACTTTCCTCTTGAATCACTCTATCTTTGAAAAAAAACCGCATCCACATCCAGTGCTCAGTTCTAAAGATCTAAGAATGCTCAGTGTTAGACAACGGAAAGCTACTTTGTTTTTAATCGATTCCAAAAAATTAGGAGGTTCTCAATTTGAGTATTTTTTGTATGTATGTTTGTTACGTGATGACTGGGCTAATAGCAAACCGATTTTGATGGTTCTTTCTAAAAAGATAGGTCATGATTTCGAGGTAGTTCCGTATAAGTTTTAACATGATTTGACTTATGATATTGAGATAAATTTAAAAGTGTAAATCTTCCCTTAACATATATTTGCATTTTGTTTTGCGAAATTGATATCAGCCAACGATATTAATACTTAAATAGACATGTTTTTAATATAGGTACACGCTGACTGAGATCACACACAATAACGATAACACTAACGGAACTAATTATTGATAAAAAGACCATATCCATCATGGCAGCATAGATGTTATGGGATATTACTGATAAGACTGTTGGTGGTAGTATTGAGCCACAACTATCTAGGTAAGATCCACTTTACCTATCCCTGCCGCCTTAACTTGCTAAATTCGCCTAAAATCCTGGTCAAAGGAAAGCAAAGTGCTTGCAACGTCTATGGTGTCTTTACTTTATATGATGTTTCTACTATTTTTTTATGATAATGGAAGGCAAACAAGCAGACGGATATCTTGATGGTAAGAAATTCACGCCGCCTAGAGACACCAAAGCTGGTAATGATGCGATGCCAACCTGAGGCCGGGATGTTAGGCCTCGAGCAAAAGTAAGCTTACCGGCTACCTTACCCCCCGAACAGGAACACGTCAAGCATTAGACGTTATGGTGGCAGGAATAGGTAAGGCGATGGTACCGATCCGGGCGAGTCGCTGCGAAACTCTACCACCTAGCAGGATGTCACGGTGTTAGTGACGGTAAGACTATGCTCGCCTTTTACAAGCTGCCTGGTAGGAAGGCAGATGGTCTATTCTGCAAATGGTCCGGGCTGACCAACTTGAGGAAGAAATTTCTGTAATTGGACATTTAACGTGTAACATTTTAACAATTTTCTCCAGATTTGTTGCTCAACTAGTTTTAAATTGTCTGAGTGCGAGACAAGACAGACGTCTTATTTCATACAGAATAACATTTTTTTTTTATAAACAAAGATCCCAAAGCCGAGGTTTAGTCTCACTAGAGATAACCTTAGGACGGCGAACGTAAGATCCTATTCACAATATAAACTCTGACTGGGCGCTCATCTCGTCCAAAAACGTTGAAAAGTTAGTCATTTAAGTTTTAGCGCCATGTAAAAAATATATGGTCGAAGTTTTTTCATAATTATTTAGTTTCGTATTAATATTCGTATTAACAAAGATCCCAAAGCCGAGGTTTGGTCTCACTAGAGATAACCTTAGGACGGCGAGCGTAAGATCCTGTTCACAATATAAACTCTGACTGGGCGCTCATCTCATCCAAAAACGTTGAAAAGTTAGTCATTTAAGTTTTAGCGCCATGTAAAAAATATATGGTCGAAGTTTTTTCATAATTATTTAGTTTCGTATTAATATTGACTGAAATTAGTCAATTTTGGTGGCATTTTGTACGATTTTTTTCAGTGAAAGTGCACAAATGAAATAATCATGAAGAAATGAACGTATTGTGTATTTCCTTGTATCCGCCAAATCTCACTATATGAGCTTCAGTAATGAAGTCACCGCTTTACCAAGACCCTGACAAGACTTATTGACGATTTATGACTAAATAATGACGATTTTAGTAAATTTGATGAAAATTTCTACTTGACTAATGGCAAAATGCTAACGCGAATGCCAAAACCTAAAGAAAGAAAGTAGTCATTTCAAAATAAAATTGCGCTTGCAAACATTCAAGAAATTGACAGATATGTACTCAACAGATTACATTTCTCAAAAAAATTACGTACTCAGATAAAATCCATATAGGTATATAAAGTAAAAAGTAGTGGGGTACATCATTTAGACTCTTAAACGATCTCTACCTCAATTTTGAAAGCTTAGTTAAAGAAAGTTTGTTGTTTATTTACGCACGGGCATAGCTGCGTGCAATGATTAATTGTATGTGTTTCTTTAACTTTTGATCTCTATATTTTACGTAGAGATTAATAATGGTTATCAGTAATAATGTACATAAATACAGAGACTTGTAGCGTCTAGCTATCGCATAACCATAAACAATTCCAACTACTATTTTGTTTACAAAAACACTGTCAAGCGGAAATATTTGTTTACTGTCAAATAAGTACTAAGAAATGAACTATGTATGTAAGATACATTTTGATGTTTTGAGAATAATTTTCCTGCTTCATGGCTAAAACTTGAATAGCCAAAAACTATTTAATAATAACTTAGGGCCTCCTTTAAGTCACGTTGGGGTAAAAAGGAGTATAGCATATCATTATTATAAGCAACACTTAATTGACCCCTCAATCACGCATGCCGTACCACTTCTTATTTACAAATACATGGCTCTCCTAATGATAAGAGATAACCGTGGTCTATAGACACTAAAATGTATGTTAATGATGCTCCGCTTTCTTGTGGTAGGAATGCTAGACATATGCAAGTCTACCAGCCACCCCACACTCCAAGTCGAAACATATATATTAGTCATATATAAAAACTAGCTGGCCCAGCAAACTTCGTATCGCTTGACATTAATGCATCGATAGTAGCGCAGTCTGTCAGATACAATGTGAAACATTCCAAAATCAACAACTACTTATTATTTGAAAATTAATTAAAAAAACATTTTCCAGCAAACCAAATTGTGAATCTAACCCATTCTCCAATTCCCTTGAACAAACACAAAAAAAATCATCAAAATCGGTCCAGTCGTCTAGAAGGAGTTCATTAATAAACACACGAACACGAGAATTATATATAAAGATGAAACGCAGTTCGCTTTGACTCGGTTACGCCTGGACGGTTTCAGTAAATTTGATTTTAAAGTAGTTGTTTAAGTTCAATAAAATGTGAGAAAAATGGAAAAAAACTAAGAAAAAATGGAAAGTAAAATTTAATTTTTTCCCATACAAACTGGTATTAATTGTCACACTGTTACGGACAGCTAGTCTATAACATATAGTAAAATTTAAAGTTGCTAGCCATTCAGTCTAATTTACCTGCAAGATTCCATTAGCCTTCACACTTAATCAGCAGTTGTTTTACCGTCCGTAAGAAATCAAACTCTTTTGCCCACCACTTTCTTTTGTTTTTTTTTCACATCTCTTTGTTGCCTCCATAGAATATGTCATTTTTTTTTCTTTTCTTTGGTTTTCTTAGACCACATGATGACATACTACCCATACTTGTTTATATTTAAGTATTTAATTTTACACTTTTTAAGCACACAAGTCTTATAAAACCCGAGTTTCAATAGAAGAGTTTTATTTAAATCTAAATTTGCAAACTTCTAAATTATCACTTTCTTACGTTCTAAATCTTAAAATAACTTCAATGTATTCTTCCATGACTAGTGTATCCATAACCATGATTACCAACACCTGCACCAACTCCAGCAAGAAGTGGTGTTGCGCCGCCTAATCCTGCAGCATGTACCAACAGTCCTCCACCCTGATCATTATTTGCTACAGTATCTGCCACTGATTGTGTATGAGCAGCACTAGACGCAACTGCAGCAGCTTGTGTCCTCACGGCATTAGCAATACGAGCTGCTTCAATGTAACGTTCATTGGCAGTAGCTTCAGCACGTACACGTGCTGCATTAGCTATACGTTCAGCTTGAATAGCACGAGCTGCCTCTAAAGCACTTGCCGCAGCTGCGCGTCTTGCGGCTTCTACAGCACGAACATTTTCATATGCAGCAGCTTCAGCTCTTTGTAAATTTGTAATTCGAGCTGCATTTAATGCTTGAGCTTTTTGAATAGCGTTGGCTTGACCAGCTCTAGCAGCAACTTCTGTTACTCTAGCATCCTGTATAGCAGCAGCTGCTGTATTACCAATACGAACGGCATGTACAGCCTGAGCGTTTTGAAGTGCACTGAGTTGAGCAGCACCAACAGCAGCTGCGCTATTTAGTGGTGCGCTGCTACCAGGTACAGCAAGTCCTGCTGCAGCAATTGGAGCTACAGCTGGGACAGCAACACCAGGAGCAATCCCATAACCGAAACGTGTTGGACCCATTGCAATAGATGGTTCTAGGTAGCTTTGGGCAGCTTCGAGGTCTGAAGTATATTTATGTGTCTTAGTGCCTGCAACAATTAAACTCTTTACATATCCAAAATTTGCAGTGGTTTGTGTTATTACTTTAATCAAATCAAGATAAACGCAAATTAAAAATATTAAATAACTCTCAACAAAATCTACACAAACACACACACGCACACGCACACACACAAAAAACACAGCAAAAGCGTTGATTTCCTAATCACATTTTTTTCCAACGTCTAAAACCAAGCTAATTTAAAATTCTTGCTTTTAGTATAATCCCTAGCATTTACATATTTATATAGCTTTTAACTCACCATCTCCAAACACTACGTATGTTGTGGCAATAATTAACACAATCTGAAAACAAAAGTGAATCTTTACATAATTGAATCTTGTTGTATTGATGTAATGGGATTTTACTGTGTTGTTGCAGAGTGCTGTCCAGTAACGCTTCTTTGTAACAACGGCTGCCCACTCAAACCCGGTGCTAGCAACACACCGGACACGGACGTACCCACTAAATTTAGAAGACCACGTCACGTAATATCGGATCCTCCCGATCCGATAACGATCGCTAACGCGATCCTCCCAATCTCAATACAACTAGCACACGAAACACCACACTACACCGTCGCCTCCAATCTCAGCGATGAAGAACTCTTTTTCACCCGGCGCCTAACGCCGAGCGATGAGCCGCAATCCCCCCAACCAATCCACCCAGTACCGAGAACGCAGCATCAAGTCAAGGTACGATGTCCAGGGAGACACCGTGCTGGTGTTATAGGGAACAGTCTAATCTATCTAAATAATGATATCTTAGGCTGCGCACTTTACTCAGACCACAAAGTCCGGTAAAGTTGTAAAAACCGCGAGGTTGGCAACGTTAAAGCCATTCAAAAAAAGAAGCAACTTCCACCGCCCTACCAATGACTCGATCCTTTTCCGGTCCGGAGAGTAGGGTAGCCGGTAAATATACACAATAGTCCTAACAAAATGGCCGCCGGTTACATACATGGTGTCTATAGTCCACAGTTGCCTCTTACCATCAGGAGAACCGTGCGCTTCTTCCATAACATAAAAAAGTAACATAACATAATAAGTATGGAATATAAGAGCTTGGCTCTGATGATAACAATAATCGATTTTTCACCAATATTTGATTGCTTTTAAAATCAAAAATATTTAGTAGAAGAACACTGATTTATTATTCCACCCTGCAAACTAAAAACACGTCGATGGTGAGCACTGATGTCGTTGCAGCCTGTTGGATCATCAGATATTCAAAATTAAATTAAAATTATTCTTGTATGTTAAGGAAACAAAAATCAAAACAATAAAACTATGTTAAAAAATATAAATTTTTCTGAACATTTGTGTAAAAAAGACTGCTAAAATTTACCGTGTAAGTAGACATTTTCGCTGAACGAGTTCAACTGATACATTTTCATACAACGCCTACCATTTTATACCTTTCGCTTTGTAACTAAAAAAACAAGCCTCTAAGACATCATAATAAACGTATCCGAATGACTGCATTCCAACTGCAAATATCGAGAAATTTAATGGTTGAATGCTTGCAGATGCCAGTTCTACAACAAATTACCGAGTTGTCAAAGTGTTAAATTTATAGATGAGTACCTGTGTTTGTCTAGTTAATTATTTCAGGTAGACTAGACATTGAGACCGGTGGAGGCAAATCTATATATATAAAACAAAGTCGGATTTGTTACAAAATTTATAACTCGAGATCTACTGGACCAACAATAAAAACAACAAGAAATATGAAAGATGAATCGTCTTTATATTTAAAAGAAAGTCGTGATAGTTAAACCGATTAGGCCGAAAATTGATGAAGAGGTAGCTTAGATCCGGGAGAAGGACATGACATGAGTTACATTTTATCCCTTACAACAGCGAAGAAACTAGGAAAAACGTCATTTTCATTTTTCCCTCACAAACTGAACGGGCGGAACGAAGTTCGCCGGAACAACTAGTTAGTTTTAAAAGTACTTTAGTTTTAAAAATGTAATTATTTAAAGTATGATGTCGGGAGATGGTGATTTGGTATATCACAGTAGATTTTAAAAGTGTCATACGCTTTTTAACAAAGCATGTATAAAACTAGTCGACTCGGCGAACTTCGTTTATTTGACACTTGATACTCTCTGCCTGATTTGCAGGGGGACTTGGCTTGAATATACGAATATTCGAATGTTTCTCTACATTCCGGATACTTTCTGTCTATAATTTCTGAACTAAAAAACCTACGACTTGGAAAAAAAGCGAGACAATTTGTAAAGCAACTATACAAAACTAAAAATAAGAAATGAAATCAGACTACGCCTAAATAAATTATAGCCCAATTAACATTTTGTGTTGTAATCCTCTTCAACGGGAAAATCTTTAGTAAGCGGGACATGAAGTAGTCTATAAAGCGGTTTTTCTTAAAACTTAAAGTACCTACCAGCTAAATTTCATTACAAATGGTTCAGTAGACTCGATGTGAATCCGAGTCGGGATACAGACAGACAAAAACTAAAAAATGCTAGAAATTGTAGGTGCAGGCGTCTGAACATGGCCTGCACCTACAATTTTTAATCTCTTCAGTATTTTCAGAATTCGCTCTTCTACAGATTAATCATTAGTAGAAATGAATTACATAACTTTAATTTTTCGAATCCCGCCATTATGTAGCACCGCCTTATCTATCCTGTCCCCATACCATCGACCACACATCCCAATAGACGCCTATTCTTTATAATTTTGCTTTGAAACAATTCTGGCAAATAGCAGAGGTGCGGGGAAGCGAGGAACTGCTTTCTTATTGGCCCTTGCAATGACAACACGTCATATTCATAAACAGATATGTAAGATTAGGGATGAGACATATTTAATACGAACAATATATTTTATCGATATGCCTTTTATTTTATGAAGTACGACACTGTAACGGATTTTATCGCATTTCGTTATTGCACGTCACATCGCAGTTAAGCAACTCAACGTGTCAAAGTCACACGTTTTTGCGGTTGAGAGTAATATTGAATATGTTAGGTCCTTACATCTATAATTGGCGTTTTGTAGGAGGGCAACACAAGTCAAATATTTTTAATGTAATATATTTATTTAATCAAAGTATGAACCACTGTTTCCTATGCACATTTGCCATTCCATAGGTAATTCATTGATCCCTCTACTAAAAAACCATTCGAACGGGAATCAATAAAATCTTTGGACGTGGTTTGGACTGCCCCATCGAAATTGAATTTTCGAAAAAAAAAAATAGTAATCGGTTGGAGCTAGGTTCAGGTGAATGTTTTTTTACATTCCAATTGATGCTCTTCTAATTGAGAAGCCGTCTGTTGTGCAGGATGTGGTCTAGCATTGTCATGAAGCAGCAGTGGCGTAAAGTGTATAAAACAATCTTCTGCAAAATGCTGAGATTTAATACACTCTATTTGGAATTTGGAAGTCATTTTATATATATTTTTTTATTTTTTATACAATAACGCGACAATTTTTACAGGTCATAAACCTAGTCATTACTGTTCATATCTTTTTAAGTAATAAGCTACATTTGAACAATTACACCTGTGTTGACAGAACCGTGTTGCCTTATATGCGGCGTCTATTGGGATGTATGGTCGATGTCCCATACCATTAATGTTTGCTGTTGTCGTGTTCCGGTTCGGAGGATAAGGTAGCCGGTAAACTTACTGTTGCTCGAGACCTAAGATCCCAGCCTCAGGTTAGCAACGCACCATTTCCGCCTTTGGTGTCTCTAGACGGCGTGAATTTCTTACCGTCAGGATATTCGTCTTCTACTTGGTCTTCCGATATTTAAAAAAAATTGAGACTTTAAGTAAAAAAATATTAAATAATAACTGTTTACACTTCATTCAAATAATAACTATTTAAGTTACTGGAATTCAAAACATTTTTTGTTATTTTTATATCATGACTAGCTGTCTCGGTAAACTTTGTTCCACCTGTTCTGTTTGTGTGAGGAAACATAAAGTACCAACTGCGAGGCTCCGGTTTATTTCCCGACGGGGGCAGGCATTTATGTATTGCAATCTTACTTTATGGGATTAGATCAATTTGTGTTATTTGTCAAACAATATTTATTTAACTCGAAAACCACTAGTCGGTTCATGATAAAATTAATATGAAACCACCTTGAAACCATAAACTTCTAGAAAAAACAGAACTATCAAAATTGGTTGACTATTGGAGGAGTAATCACGTAACAAACATACAAAAAAAACGTACTCCAATGTCCTCCTCCTTTTGAGAAGTCGCTCATAAATTGACTCTATTTGAATGCTCGTATTATTTAACATCATGTAATAACCAATATTTCATATAATGCATGCAAATGAGATGTCAAGCGAAAACTATCTTCATTTATTTTGTTACTACTTCGCACGCTACTGTTACACACAAAAATTACAATTATGTATGTACCCACGCAATGTTTTTTTAGAAGATACGTTGTTCCTGTAGTTTTATTTTTCTTACTATAAAATGGAGATATCCATTGCGATCAAAGAATTGTAACTAACTGAGTGGTAGTTCCAAAGATAATCGTCGATTACAAAAAAATAAAACTTTTGCAAAATACAAATATTCTTTAACATACTTATATCATTAACAAGAAGTATACATCAAATCTTAAAATTAATGATGATAAAAAACCGACGGCCTTATCACTAAAATGCGTATCATTACAGACAAAAATGTGTTTAAAATAATTATTATTAAATAGGCAACTAATTGGCAGTTTTATTGTACATTTTACACATAGTCTAGTTTTATAATTTAATGGCCACTTGCACGTTCATGAGTTAAGTATTTAACTCTGAGTTAGTTCGAACTTGTTTTAAATCATCTCACACTTAACAGTTTAACTCATTATTAATTTTAGCCTAAGAATTTACAAGCGGCACTAAATGGATTAAGACACTAAACAAAGGAGATCTACTTATGGTGTGGGACAATCGTGGCAGATGTTATAATATGTGGATGGGGATGTTGGGCCTAATCTTCTAGCTTGCAGTCGTTCCTACCATCTAGACCGGAGCACAACAGTGCCAAGCACTGCCATTATGTTCGGCAGGAACAGTTAAAGCGTCGGATATCTACCTGGGTACAGTACAGTCACGTGCAATGAAAAGTATACACGGGCAGATTTTCAAATAAATGTTCACTCTTAAAATTTCAAATACAAATAACCACTTAACAATTTATACTATGTAACCATACGACTTTCTCACAATAATGTATACATCTTTTGCAAAAATATGTATTCATTATGAATTACAATAATATGTAAACGATATTATTTTACAAAAATGTAATCAATACTGTTTCACAACAATGTATGCAATAATACCCGTGAGTTTTTTCTTAAATATGTATATACTTACTAGCTGACCCCGCAGACGTTGTTCTGCTATATTTTTAATGTGATTTATTTAAAAAAATTGGGTTGAGTCACCCTTATCACTTAGGGGTATGAAAAATAGATGTTAGCCGATTCTCAGACCTACCCAATATGCTTACCAAATTTCAGAGGAATCGGTCAAGCCGTTTCGGAGGAGTATGCAGACTAACATTGTGACACGAGAATTTTATATATAAGATAAAACTTTAGCAGTTTTCACTATTTTTAAGAAATGGTATTAATTTCAATAGCATGTACACAGTGTAATTTTCCTTTAAATGTAAACATTCGTTTTTATCTTGTAAATATTGTAAAGAAGGTAGCCAGAATGCGGCAGCGAGCGGTGGCATGGATTGTTTTATTCGGTTATGCTTTTCCTAACTACCCTCAATAACCTATTGCAGTGGAAGAATAAATCGTTACTTATACAGGGTTACAGGGTAAATTGACCTAGTTCCGTTGAGGGCGTAGAGCTTCCATCATTTCTTACTGACTTGACTAAGAAATACCCTATCCTTAACCTAACAATTTTCGAGATATTCGAATTTATTTGTTTTTTATAAAATTTTCCGGTTTTGGGCTATCAGATTAGATATTTTGAAATGTGTCGGTCTTATAATTACTATTTTTAAACTTTTACAATCTAAATAAAATGATTAAATTTATCTTTACGACCGCAATAGCTAAAAGTGATCGTAAGATAACTAAACAGGACGTCGACGACGGTCAAAAGCGAAAGGATTGGACAAGGTGGGCCTTTACCCTGGCCTGCCAGAAATCCGGACCTAGCCCCCATGTATTTTTATGTGTGGGAATATAAAGATTCATGTGTATAGTGAGCTCGATTCAATTTTGCAGTTTTCTATCTCTATTTTCAGTAAACCTGCAAGTCCTATTAAAAAATGTAATGCCAGAGTTGTAGGTACCTAGTAAAAAAGTCTACAACTTTTATACTGACACTCTCCAGTTTTTTTATTTTACCTTTTACAAAAAAACACAAATAGCCACTCCCTTCCACTTCCCAACCTCCATTCGACCTGTATATTAAGGGTTTACCTCGATAGTGATACTATAGTTTATTTATACTGGTTCTAAATAATGTCTGTGACTAAATTGAAAAGCTATTTATTTATTACTAATACTAGTAGTCGCCCATTGGTCGAAATTCCATAAAAACTGTATTTATAAGTTATTCAATAGGGTTTTTGGCGCCATCGAGAGAAAAGATGGTCGAAGTTTTTTCATAATTATTGAATTTCGTGTTAATATTGAGTGAAATTAGTCAATTTTGGTGGCATTTTGTACAATTTTGTTCAGTAAAAGTGCAATCAATAATCATAAAGAAATTAGCGTATCATATATTTTCTCGTTGCCGCCAAATCTCGTTACATGAGCTTGTGTAAAAAGGCCACCGCTTTACCCAAGAGCCTGACATGACTTATTGACGACTTACGACTGATGACTAATTAAAATTAATTGAAATTGATATAAAATTCGATGCAAATTTCTACTTGACTGATGGCTAAATACTAACGTGAAGGCCAAAACTTAAAGAAAGAAAGAAAGAAGTTATTCAATATAAAACATTATTCATGATAAAAATGCGATTTTCATTTATCAAGACCAACTACCTACTGTACGGGCTTCGACCGTACATTGATCATATGCTTAAGCATAATGCAGCATCAGCCGTTTGGTGTCGAGATCAGCACCACGACTAACATAATTTCCATACTTTTCATCAGTTCGTATCAGATCTCCGCGTCGGGCGTTCTTATCAAATCAATATCAAGATCAAATGATACTAATCAATCGCGTCGCTCGTCTAGCCTCTATCATAATCAACCAGTACTAATCAATCCAATATCATTTAATGATTTTATTATAGATTTTATTATAGATAGATTAAGATAAATCAATAATCAGTGTTTAAGTGATAAGTGTTCTATCAAAGAACTTTATATTAAATAGTACCAGCAAGTCCTGGAAAGTATAGTTATTTCAATCATTACTCAGCTATCATTATCATCATCAAAAGTCTGTAGGACGCTTGCGAAAGCCCCTACACCTACTATATTTCCAAACTTTTGAATATAATTCGTGCGCCATCTGTGATCTTTTATCGTTATCATCAATATATTTGTTTGTGTGTGTCAAATGCATAGTATGTGTAATGTTTTATTTTTTGTTTTAATGCACTTTATCAGCATTATTATTAAAAATTATAAGCGTTCTGCACTTCTACTACAAATAAACTATTAGTGCACCTAATTTTATACTCCTCCATCCACGCAATTTTAGTAACAGGGGTCCGATTTTTTGCTTCACGTTTTAATATTATGATTTTTTGAGGTTCTTGTGCATATTATCTTCACTGGGTATCATTAAGTGATCGGTATCAGCATAGTATTAACACGCATTAATATTTGTAGTAGGTGAGAGCCCAGGATGCTAAGCGTGTAGTTACTCCAGCGTCATAGGAACCTATCTGACTTTGTGGGTGTGTTGTAACCGTCTAGGTGGAAAATAAGAAAGGTCACGCGACGTTCATATTGTTAGCGGTGCGGAGCGTATTTAAAAGCTAAACTGACAATCACAGTCAGTTGATCATACACGAGTGAATCAGATATTAATAGTGTACACGCCTAATGAGTCTCTGATCGTGGAAATATCAGAACATATAAAAATCAGACAGGTCGCCGTAATGGCTAAAATAGCTTCCAGAAGCATGTAATCATGTCTTCCATCATCCAATCGAACGTAGATTTAATCAAAATTTTGATCTCACCTTCATCGTTCTTAATGCGCCCGAATTCTAATCGGCAACTAACAACTAAATCGCAACCTACCTACGCACGACACGCTTTAGTTTTTCAGATTACTTTGACATGCACTTATTGGCATGACATGATAATTTGTTGGAGTACATATTCAAAGCAAAAAATTTAGATAGCCTATCCTACACGCGCGTCTGTCTATATCCAGATTTAACTGGTTCTCGAGGTTAAGTATGGTACAGAAGGCGATACATCAACTTACCCACTTTAAAAATAATTCAAGTTCAAGTTTTCTCCTATTTCTTTATCTGACGCGCCTGAATAAGTACATAAATTTCGTCTCAGGCTTCCCTACTATTGATCGTGGAGCTTTGCCCACAAATACTAACTCATCATCCCGCGTTCATAGGTGTTATATAATTAAAATATCAGTTCACTTTCTTATGTAATATGTGATAAAGCAGACGGCTCTCCTAATAAAAAGAGATATTTCTGGTTATCACTGGTATACCGCCATTTTATGGTGAATACACCGAATACTCTACTCTCCGGACAGGAATATCGTCATTATTCTTATTCCGTCTTATTAATAAATATGATTAAAGTACTCATAGGTTGATCATGATATTATACCACAAAATGTGATTATACACTGTATTACAGTGCAATAAAGACTATAATGTCGTGTCGTGTATTATCGTCTCTGAGGTCTAGCGGTTCAGTTGTTGGACTTGACTGCATGAGGTCCCGGGTGTGAGTGGGGATTTGCCAAATCACTCGTACTGAACTAAAAACCTGCATCCAAATAGTAAAGACATATGTGAGTCACTATTATTAACTACTACCTTTCTCCTATGAGAATATTTTTTATGTTTAATTAAGATAAAAAGCAAAATACGTCTAAAACTCAGTGTAATTTCTTATTGCATTAGATAGCGACTAAACACACGACTGTTCTGATTATAAAGAACAGCCGCTGGCTATGGACACCATCTAACTTAAAAGGGTGTCGTTTTCTTGTGGCCACGATGATAGGTCAATTGTGCAAAGTCTACCGGCTAACTCACGAGGTACTTCTAACCTAACAAATTGCTGAACAGCACTATACCCATGATCTTGTTGGTAATGACACATCTAAACTCTACTTGCCTCTTACTCTATCAGGGTGGGAGTAGGTCTATTCTATATAGAGAACCCGGACCAACACAGGACAAAAGTAGTACTACCATTACACACACAGATTTTGGTAAGATCCAGATGCTGAGGCGTGAATCTCTGATAAAAAAAACTCATTAAAAATTAAAACAATTACTAAAATTTACAACTTTATTTATTCAACAATGATCAAATACACTTTCAAAAAAGAGTGTTGCATGCAAAACATATTTTTATCTTCACAAGATTTAGTGAAGTGACACTTTTCTATTAATGTCCCTTCCATAATCCCAAGCTGCCTCCGTATCCACCAAGTCCTACTGTACCAACAACTTGTCCAACAGCGACAGGTGCAGCAGCTACAACAGCACCACCATCTAGTAGACCAGCAGCACCGCCAAGCAACAAAGCACCTTCTTGGGCATTTGCTGCAACTGTATCTGCTACAGCTTGTGCTTGAGCTGCACTGGAGGCAACAGCTGCAGCCTGGGCTCTTGCAGCGTTAGCAATACGAGCTGCTTCAATAGCACGGGCATTAGCAATAGCAACAGCTTGAACTCTAGCAGCATTAGCAACTCGTTCAGCTTCAGCAGCGCGAGCTACTTCTGCAGAAGCAGCAGCGGCTGCACGTCTAGCTGCTTCGATGGCACGTGCATTTTCATAAGCAGCGGCTTGTGCTCTTTGAGAGTTAGCGATACGGGCTGCATCTAAAGCTTGAGCGTTTTGAATAGCGTTGGCCTGTCCAGCTCTTGCTGCAGCTTCCGTAACGCGAGCTCCTTGAATAGCAGCAGCAGCAGCATTAGCGATTTGAGTAGCTTGCACGGCTTGGGCATTTTGGATAGCACTAAGTTGAGCAGCTCCTACAGCAGCAGCGTTGTTAAGAGGAGCACTGCTGCCCAATCCTGGCCCAGCAACGACTCCAGGAACAGCAACAGCGACTCCTGATCCTAAGCCACCTAGTCCGCCATATCCACCATATCCACCGAGTCCTATGAGGCCACCTCCATAACTGACAGTTTCAATAATACCAGACTGTTCAGCATGTGAGTCTGAAGTTGAAATTGCCTTTGCTGTAAGTAAAAGAAAAAAAAATTAGTTAATTAAAAATAATGTAGACTTAGAAGAAATAACGCAACTTAAATTATTAGTCTGGTTAAAAATTAACGAAAAGCTCGTTAATAAACGCATATATCATTTAGTGCATGAAATTTGAAGATGTAATCGTTCTAAACCCAGTAACCCAAAGGGCTATTTAAACATTATGTCCATCGATTCTTAGGCAATACTCGTAGATCTATTACAAGTAGCACTTAAAGATAAGCTACTGCGGTAACTACTTTTTTGTTAGGGCAAACCATTTCTCAGCTCTCAATGCCTTAATACTTGCGGCTGCTTTTGTACTTACAAAAATATAATTTAACTTTTTACTATAAAAAAATGTCGACAAGTATTTTTGAATAGGCCACAAGGGATACATATTACAAATAACGCAAATGGTCTGCATAAAATATGAAACTTTCGTTTCTTACTCTCGTGAATTCCCTAAAACAAACAAACATATTTTCTTACTTTCAAATTCAAAATTATCTTTATTTCACGTTAACCTGCAAAAGGCACTTATGACGCATCTATATAATAATAAATCTAACACATTTATTGTAAGACATGTATGTATACCCACTAACCTTCAATAAGCACTGCGTAAGTGGAAGCGATGGCAAAAATGATCTGTAACAATACACAAATTCTTATAATCTAGGTTGACTTTCCACGATCAAATCGCTCAGGTGTTATTCGAAGGTGGCTGTAAGAGTGTCCGAAACCAGCTTGTTTGTATGAAAAGGGTAATGAATGTAGGGGAATCCAGATCTGTCAGGATCGTGAGGTTTGGCACTCGATCTCTGCCTACCACGTAAGGGACTTGGCGTAAAGACATGTATGTATGCTTATAATCTGGCTGATTGGATTTGGATTTTCGTTAGACTGTTATCAAAATTTTATGTCCTCAAATGGACCACTTTAAAGAATTCCAAATTTTTGTGAAATTAAAAAACTTAAAGTTTTAAGAATCTAAAATGCTTAACGACAAGTTCATCCTTAGACCTAGAGAGTCTGTTATTTAGGTTTTAAAACCTAACCGATGTGAGTCAAAACACCAATGTGATTGTTAACATTTTCTTCGCTATAAGTAGTTAGATATATAATAAAGCGAGTTTCAAGAATATTTCAATGGACATTAACGATATGATCTCTTTGTTTATAATATATTTTCTTACAAAGCATTTATTTACAAAGTGACAAATAAGTTCAAAAACATGACGAAATAGTGCGAGATAAAGATACATTAAAGCAAGTCCTTTGCATCCCACCCTGAGCATTTTTTTACAATATGGCAATAAACTTCAAAAATATGACAAAATGTTTGTAGTGTGAAATAAAAATACATTAAGGCCTTGCTTTGCATCCCACCCTGAATAAGATCACTTGTTTATTACAAGCTATTGTTGTCATAAACCTTTCCTGTTTGTTTGTAATTTTCTAACTAAATCCACTCGTCCCATGTTAAAAACTGTTTGATTACATCTTATATTACCCGTTAATTAGAATTTATTATTTTCATCGCTGGCACTTGATGGAGGTCAGTAACTAACAATCAAATACTGAACGTTGAAATGAAATAGTAAACCAGTTGACAGAAGTGTAAAATAAAGTGTATTATGGAAAAGTAAAACTGTAATTGAAAAGCATATTATTTTAACTATAACCAATAAAGCTTAATTCGTCGTATGAATAAAAATGGACTAAAGTACTCCCAGGTTCAACTTAATTTTATTTTGCGGATGAACATGAACGCTATGAAACGGGCTATAATATCAACTAAACTTTACTGTTAGATTTATCTTTATAATGTTTATATTATTTAATAATAATACTGTACATTTTAACAGGAAAGCAGAAAATCAGACTAGTTTCTTCAAAATATTAAATTCTTTGCCTTTAAAATCTTCTTTAAAGTCTTTATTATAATGTATCACAGTATAATAAAGACTGTAATACCAGGTTGAACCTTGGAATACTTTAGTCTATGTTTATTAATAAGACGCAAAATAATGATACATAGCCATCCTACTGATGTGATCTTAAGTGGTTTGCGCTTGTTCACTGGTTACTCCTATTAGGAGGGCTAACTGTAGCAGATGAGTGGAAAAGCATTGATGGCATGGTGGCGAAAAAGGAAAAATCATGGTTTCTATCCAAGGAAGTTTTTTCAGAACTGTATCACCAAGTGTGACTGCCTGCACTAGTAGAGTAATCAGTAAACTTTAATCTATACATTATCCCTTTGCCAGGCGCTGCGTCCATCATATTCTTATGCCACAAAAATAAATCATTTACACATAATAATCACAAAAACAAGTATGTAGCTACCCTCTTAAACATAAAAGTATCATAAGCATAGTTATGTTTATCTTTTTTAATTTTGACTATTTGACTAGAAATTGTTATAAAGTTTTAACGTTCTGATTCTTATTCTCAAATGTAATCGATCAAGGGCCGCCTGGATGTTCCTGGGTAGATCTAAATCACCCTTAGGAAAAAGTTATCACCAACGAGTATTAAATTTAAGCTATACACATGCAAACGGCTTTTAATAAAAACACAGCAACGTAAAAACAGCCAAGACTTATTGGTGGTAATTCTACAGCGCACTTTAAAAAATAATTTAAAGTTATCGCTATCTTCTTTCAACGAAAGTAATAGAGAGAAAGAGGGGAAGAAAACACGCTTGCTGTTGTCAGATATTTGTACGTGACATTTCTACTGACGATTAATCTATTCTTTGAAAAAAGTTAATTAAAAACGTCACGGTTTAAAATGTCCGAAATTATTTGACATTATTTTTTTATAAAAATATGGGATAAACACTTAAAATAAATTTAATTTGCGTTTAACGAAATGACCACCATTGATATACTTAGTTATAATAAACAATATTTGATGTAGTTACATCGATAAGACTGATCTACTCTCGCAAAGCATGACCTTCTTAAGCCCAGTTGGTTAACAAAGGCCCAAATTAAAATGTTCAATATACATAAACATTTAGGGGTATAATAGAATAGAATAATAGAATTTATTGAATGTGGAGAAAGTGACAGTAGGCACTCGACTCTCTCTGTATTTCTGTATATGTGTTTTTCAAATTTCACCAAAACCCTTCCAGTGGCTTAATCAAGCGTTACAGGCGCTTAGTGTATTCGTCTAGAGTGGGTGCCTTTTTTGTGTCTCTGCCTACCACTTCGAGGATATGTGCGTGAAGATACTGTTTCTTTAATAAGGAATTTCGTATTTATAATATTAATATGGTCTACGGATATACATATGTTAACATAATTTTCTTAAACCAATAAAACATATTAATCATTTATATTTTATTGAACTTAAAATAATAATTCTTACCGTGAATCGTGACATAATTATTCCTTTACTACACGACTTAGTTCCAAAGAAATTACAAATCGATTAGTACTGATTAACAAATTTCGCGCGTTTTATACTGCACCGAAAATATTAGCATCGAAGCAACAATGTTAAATAGATGTACGGCCTATTTGAATATGATTACATGTATATAGCACTAATTTTCAGACCAGAACGCGTGACGTACGGAAAAACTAGCCGATTTGTTGAACCTAATGTATGAATTACTATTTTTTGTTTTTTTTTTTCAAGTCCAGCAATCTTTCGCTCTCGCTCGATTAATTTACTTTCTTTACTTTGATACCATGTCTCTATGGTCTAGTGGTTTGATGTTGGTGTAGGCTAAATAAAGTATCTGGTTCGATTCTTAATTTTTTCAACTGAAAGTGTTTTTATTTTTCTAATTAATAATGGATAAGCGCCCTGTAGGCCATACCACAGAAGATGTATAATGTAATAAGTACATTATACATCTTTGCTTAATCGTAGGTGTCCTGGTTGTCTCTGCCTAAACCTTTGGGTATACGGTCGTAAAGATATTTTCTTTTTTAACAACTAAGGGAGGTAATAACTCCATTGCGCAATAATTAAATTATCAAACTAAAAAGTAAGTTTGTTTGATTATTTCACTAATACGACTTGTTAGTATCTATCTAGTAAATAACAGATTGACATATCATATCTTTTTCTACCACCATAACATCAGTGCTCGGCATTATCATGTTCCGATTTGGTGTAGTTTCGTAGGGACTTGTCTTAGAGGGAAAGCACTGTTTTGATACTACGCGAATAAATCCGTAAGGCATATACAGGTTTTGTAGACTGTTTGCTTTCTTAATTAGGCTACCAAGATCTCGTCATTAATTTAGTCGACTCTTTTAGCGCAACAGAACTCGACCATTTTTAATATTTATTAGGCAAAATAAACATCATTTTAACATATTCGAGCGCCACTGATTTTTAACCTACTGTAAATAGAAAGTAATATGTTCGACATCTATATTTGTAATTAATAAATCGATTTCAAAAGTCAAATATGTCATTAACATCATTATCATAAATTCCGTCCATCTAGATTTGGTTCTTTTTTCAGTTGAAATGTCTAGAGTAAGTCTTTACCATAAAAATGTCGCATCATTTTTATACCAGCCTTCATATCTATGATAATACTTTCGAAATGGTATCTAGAAACAGTGTATCTTCTATAAATAATTAATGGTTTTGTCTTTAAGGCCCCATACTTAGTCAGCCAGAAGAGCCAATCAGCGCACTCCCCCGTTCCATGATTACTATGAAATATTGCGCTCTAAAGTAAATGTCTTAAGCGCCAAATCACTATTTTTGACACTATAAAAGTAATTTGAAAAAAAAAATATAAAAACTGAAACAGTTATCTTTTAGGTATAATACTTATCTAAACTTTTTTTGGAATGGGTCAAGACTTCTAAACTCGCGTCAGGACATGTGACCTGACCGAAAATTTGTATGACGGCGCAGGGCGCTTGCGCGATTGTTCGTGTTGTCATGTTTGTGTACGATAGCACAATAAATGAAAATTGTATTCTACCACATAAATGATAGTACTTTCATTCTGATAAAAACAATTCGTGCAAAATTATTCCCTAACCTAACCAAAATATCAAAAATGCACAACGTTAATATGCAAGTTTTCACTTCTGCCGGCACTCCCGGAGTGCAAACCGTCGTTATTTTTTTAGCGCAACAGGACTCGACCATGTTTAACGTTTATTAGGCAAAATAAAAATTATTTTAACATATTTGAGTGCTACTGATTTTTAACCTACTTGTATAAAGGAGTGCACCCATCTTTTTTTTATTGAAAAACGGTTGCCCGACATGGGGATTAAATCCAGGCTCGGAAATAAGTTTCTACAGTGATACAAAACTAGGCGAACTATCAAAACTTTATTAACTTTAAGCTTTAAAGGCAAAAACCTAGACAAACGAACAAATATATTTAAAGCACATTTTTGACATTAGTGTGGATAAAAAGATAAATTTCCTTCGTCTATTGATATTGGTTTACATAGATAGTTCCTTGTGCAGGTTTTTAACTAACTCCAAAAAAGGCAGAGGTTCTCAACTTGGGTGTATTATTTTTTGTGTGTTTGTTACGCGATTTTTCAGCCAATACCCAACTGATTTTAATAATTCTTTCTTAGAAAGATAGGTCATGATTCCAAGGTAGTGCCATATTATTTTTATCATGATCAAAAAACTACAAGTATACTATAGTATATTTATAATATAACTCAAAAATAATAGTAGTTATTGAGATAGATTTTTAAGTGTAACTTAAAAAACTACTCGTGGGGTGTTAATAAAATTTATATGGGACCATTTCAGGACCATTTGTTATATTTCGAAAGAAGAATGATCAAATCGTGACTTGGTAGCCAATGAAATAGTTGTAGTCGGATTTTGCAGTTTAACTGTGCTTCAATATTTTCGTTAAATCTGTGATGGCGTTTTTGTGATCGATGTTGACAACTTTCATGGCGAAACACTCTGATTTATGTAGAAAGTAAATATTTTAAGCAATTTCAAGGAATTTACTTAACATAATGGAATCCCATTAAAAACCTCGCCGTAAAAACTCACGGTAACAATTTACTTTTAAATTATACCGGTCAAAAGCTCTCTGTAAAATATTTAAGAACTATCACGTTAACTTTCAAACAAAAAAATCTGCGTCGAAATCGGTTAACTCGTTTGGAAGTTAAGATGTCACAGAGACACACACGCAAACAGACATTTTAAATTTGTAAATTTTGTAAACCCCTATTTTTCTGTCGGACTAAAAACCATTTAACGCAAAGTCAACTTTAAGTAAACCAATTAACGATAAAACTTTTACCAGGATTAGAATTATACTGGATTGCATTTTTTTTTTGTACACAGAAGTAACGAAACTCCGACACAAATGTCTATACTTATAAAATGACATGTGCTGACTGATTCATCATCGCCGAGCAAAATCTGTACACAATAAGAGTAAAAGAACATGTAGCTAGATTCTATACTTCGTATCGTCGGTGATTGGTGGAATTCCATTCTTGCAATTTATTTAGAAACACTTGTACTTTCCACTATATATTTTTTTTTTTTTTTTTATTTTTATGGTTTAGTCAACCGGCTTCGCTATACAAGCATCATCAGGGCTATATAACAACTCAACTGATGATGCTTGTATAGCGAAAAAGGTTGGCTAAACCATAAAAATAATAAAATATATTGTGGAAAGTACAAGTGTTTTTAAATAAATTGCATCACGAACATGTAGCTAATTGGCGGTTGGGTAAAGGTGATTCTGCTTTTCCTAAGCATTTATTAAAGGAAGGTCACTGTTTTGATCCATGAAATAACTTTAAAGCCCTTCATTTAAGCAACAGAGGTCAACTCAATTCCTTAGAGGCTTTAGAAATTAATGGAAGGAAAAGGGAATTAAATTATTAAATGATCAAGTGGATCTTAATAGTTCTCCGCTGTTCAATATGCTTTTTAATGAATAGATTTTTACACACAGAAATAATTTTAAATTAATAAATAGATAACTATAGCATTGTTTAGTAGTAAGTAATTAATTCTGACAGGCATTTTTTGACATAGTTTTATAAAGACGTAATTATTTGACATTTCCTTTTATTTATTATTATTATTATTTAAGATTTCTATTGAATTGTGTAATGTATAACGTTTCAATTTGACATTTATTGTTATTTTTTGACATCATTTGTCATTTTTAGTATTTCAAAATGTTTGTTTTTTTTCTTTTTTGCTGTACAACGTCGTATTTTGACTTTACCAAAGGAGATCGATTTATTTTATTTTATTTTAATTTGATTTACATTTTTGAAACATTTATTAATAGTAGAATTTAGTTTAATAGATAACATTAGTAGTCCTTAGTTAAGGGAAATTTTTCCCATTAATGGGGGAAAAATCTAACGTTGTCATCCCAGTCAATTCAAATTTGTTTACTAATGTCATCACCCAGTAAATTTTATTTAAATACCGTCATTTTTGAGGATGACAATTAGGGGGTATTATTTTCTACATTGAATTACACTACATTGATTTATTCTTAAATTATTGCAATAAATTAAGTAATATAGTGGGAGAGCCAGGGGCATTTTCTAACAAAATTTTATTGTTTTTGCTTTAATTCTGAACTGAATCAGGTTACAGAGGCAGGGTTCGCTATCAAGATAGAATAATTACTCCTCTTGATAACGACGTAAAAAAATCATAATTCGTATTACTTTTTCCTTTAGAGCGTTTTTTTTTAATCGGTTTTTAATACTTACTCCGTCATTGGGGCAGGTATGAACTACTCTGGGTCATATATTGACGGAAACGTATTGCTTAACTTTAACCATTATTACAATGCTACACACTACGTAAATTAAAATCACGTTTTTCCAAGCATATCATTTATTAAAAGAACTAATAATACAATCTCTTTTTCACTCTTTATCTCTTTCCAATGTCACTTAATATTTATAGCTTATTTTTTTATCTATAGGTTATTTTTATCAACATTGATACTATTTTATTCGCTCTATTCAAACTAGTTGTCTCCGGGCTTCGAATAGACAGGTTGGGATTTATTTTCCAACCAATCATCTCCAGCCTTTTTATGTTTGTGCCAATTGAGGGGCCATTTTTCAATACCAAGATGATTTGCAGCTTTATGTGCCAGTATTTCAATTTATCTGGGAGAAGACCAACATATAGAGAACTTAATAAGATAATCTTACATTTTGGTGTCTTGTACTAGCACAAAAATTAGTCTGAGTTTCTTATATATTCTACATTTGGTTGAGTTTCTTTTTTAAAACAATCATATGAGTTTTGGCGCCATAGAAAAGATGCGCGAAGTTTTATCATAATTATTGAATTTCGTGTTGATATTGAGTGAAATAAGGCAATTTTGGTTGCATTTTGTATAATATTGTTTAGTGAAAATGCACAAATGAAATAATCATGAAGAAATTAGCGCATCGTGTATATTCCCTCGTTGCCGCCAAATTTCATTACATAAGCTTGAGTAATGAGGCCACTGCTTTACCCAAAACCCTGACATGATTTACTGACGACTTATGACTGATGACTAATTCTAATTGATTAAAATTGATATAAAATTTGATGAAAATTTCTACTTGACTAATGACAAAATACTAACGTGAAGACCAAAACTTAAAGAAAGAAGAAAGAAAATAATTATATATTTATGAAGCGAGACAAAACAAATGTCAACAAAATTGTCGTTTATAAGTAGAATAAACGTGGTATTTAAGCTAGCTAAATTACAATCAATTCACTAAAATCTGTATGAGCTACATGTATTACATAAACTAAAAATCAAAAAAGAGTAGGTACGTGTAAAAAAGATCGTTTAATTCACTTAAGACCCATAACTTTTAAACACAGTGTCCATTTAACAACTGAGAGGTCACGACGTGTTCAGACCATTGTTCTTGTCGTCATATCACTAACACAGATTATACACATTTATTATTTTGGATCTATAAGCTTGTTAATACTTACCCCCGTTAATACACACTTCCCTGCTATAAAACAACACAAACGATGGAGCCGAGTTTGTTTTTCTAATTTTTTGAACACTTATTCTACTGAGTTTACTTTTTTATTACTGAAAATACAACCTGTTTATGAGCTTTTTAATTTTAGTGACTTCAGCTGAAACAAAGTTTAATTTAAAATTCCCAAGATTATAATTTAGCTAATCGATGTAATCATCAGGCAAATTGTTAAGTAACTATCATTGCTATTTATATTCTGAAGGCATTAGACCAACACATTTATATTTGATTGAATATTTTTTATGTGACATAAAGTAAGATGATGGTAAGAGACAAGCCTATATACCAACACAAGTTATAGATGCGTCGCGTTCTTATGGATGTGGCACACCACACAAGGACTCACAAGTCCTGACGTGAAAGTCTACTAGTTATCTTATGTATCGGACCTGAACACGACATTTCCAAATACTGTCATTTCATAATAACCACAAAAATATGCTTGGCAGTGGATCCCTACTCGTGCTAGTTTCTGCAGAGCAGACTGCTAACAACATGCTCGTTGGCAATGGTATATTTAACCTTTGCTCACATAGTTCTTGCCACAAGACTTGGAAGCAGCTAGTACATACATAGGGGATACATGTAAGAACATGGGGATAAACAAGGATTTTTTGATCCTGAACCCTTTTGAACCCAGTAGGTTATTGGAACAATGGTGTTTTTTTGGACTACAGTAATAATCAGATAGGACTGAGTCAGACTAGGTAGTAAGGACCTACAACGATGTTTAGGAAAATATTGCCGTAATCTTTTCCTGTTATCACAACGTCCGTGCTTGCTGGTGTCATGTCACAGTTTGGAGTGTAGTATATAAGGAGATGTTTTTACTCAAAAAGCTTGACATCCTAGCCTCAGGTTAACAACGCACCACTAACATTAAATGAGTCCATAGGCAACTTGCTTTTCTTGTAATTAGAAATCACCTTAAATTTACCTTTTCCTATACTATAAATAATATAGTATTTACGAATCTGACTCTATATCTATCTATATTTCTATTATGCTAATTGAAAACTCACTTTTCAGTATATACATGAGCTGAAACTTGACACAAACAACAGGCTTTGAGTAGCTCTTGGCGCCAAATGGCAAAGAGCACTAAAACCCTAATCTAGTCCCAAAATTTAATATATGTCAAGTAAAAGTACCGATAAACATTTGGTCTCTATCCTCTATCTATCTATACTACCCTACCTGTTAAAGGTAATACGTTAATCGAATTTAGCAATCAGGGATGTAGATTATAAGCAAGGATAACGATAAAAACTATTGGTCAAAATATGACACATTTATTTTTTTCGGTTTCATTTTTTTTTTAATTTTCATGAGCACTAATAATCAAGACTAATTAGATTTTAGTGACAAATAATTTGCTTAAATATCTTTTGGTTTTTGAAGTATTTGCCAAATTTTTTCAGATTTAACACAAGCGCCTTACTACACAGACCAACCGCGAGGCTCGGGTTCGATTCCCGACGGGGGCAGGCATTTGTGTGATGACCATTTAGAAGTCTGCATTTCCGTGTCTGGGTGTTTATTAAATTTATTCTTGTATCTAATTAAGTATTTCTATGTATTAGAATCATTGACTAACACCCATAACACAAGCATATAATTTGATTGCTTTGGGGTTAGATTCAATTTGTGTAACTTGTCCAGGGATATTTGTTATTATTATTATTTAGAAAAGTAATTGACACTCGATTCTAATTAATAAAAGTAAATGTTTTAATGGTACACATTGTATCACTTCTTTCTTTCTTAAGGTTTTGGCATTCGCGTTAGCATTTTTCCATTAGTCAAATTTTCAAAAATCGGGATTCAATTATAATTCATAAGTAGTCACTAAGTCATGTCAGGGTAAAGCGGTGGCCTCACTACTCAGGCTCATATAGTAAGATTTGGCGGCAACGAGAAAATACACGATAGGAAGTTAAGGAGTAGTGGTGGTAGTTTAATTGGATTTTTTTCGTTTATGCAGGATTCCATTATGACCATACGTTACAGTATGAAAATCCTTCTTGGATTTTAATTGGACAAATGAATAAAAAATGTCAGCGTTGTGATGCCATAAATTCAAAGATAAAACGCAGGGTTGTGCTAATGGTAAGGTACCTTTGCTTGGTGAACCAGCTGGGCCGTTTAAGTCTCTTTTATTGTGCAATTCTGATGAATCTCGAAGACTTTTAAGCAATATTTTCAAGTACAATAATTGTTTGCAAATGAAGTCGTTTGGAATAGGTAAACACATCATTATGCCAGGATATGCTCCCATATTTACTGTGCAAGGTCTAGGAACTGCTGATCTGATTTGAAAATTGTTTCAGTGTTTCTTCATGATTATTTCATTTCTGCACTTTCACTGAGTAAAATTGTACAAAATGCCATCAAAATTGATTAATTTAACTCAAAATAAACACGAAATTAAATAATAATAAAAATCTTTGACCATCTTTTCTCTTGATGGTGCCAAAACTCATCATTGTATCACTTGCTAAATTATAATTCTGCTACAATCACTGAATGTTCAATAACTGTTACTAAATATTCAATAATTATAAATTTTGTTATTTTTTTTGTCAAATTATTGACAAAACTGATGTATTACAGTTGGCACAATATTTCACAAAATACACAAGAGTCATAGTTTTTAATCTTTATTAGGATAGCTCATTTCATTTAGTTACAAAATATATCTAATGACTGGAAGAATCGCGACTTAGTAACTCTGTTTAATTTTGAAGGGACTTGCTGTGAATATATGTATGTGTGTATAATTTTTGTGGTATCAGCTGTTTCATGCGGCTTTGAACTAGAATTGGCGACATTTGGCTCATTTGCTCTCTTGCGGAATCCCCTTGATTTAACAGGGTATAAAATAACTTATCTTCTTTTCAAAAGTTTAATTGGTTCAGTATTTACGGAGGTTATCCCTGACATTCTTCGTGTCACGAGATTCTTATGTAAAGATAGCATATATCGCATGCAAGATGTGCTCGTAGATCAAAATTTCTCTAATTTGTGATAGAGTGTGAGTTCTCTTTCAGAAAGGTCATGGCTGAAAAGTCTCTAGGGTTATTGAAATAAATATTTATCGAATGCAATTGAATTTATTTTGTATTCATATTTACACAACCAGATCCTAACTTAAATATGCCGCTTGCCATTTCAATGAAAAGTGATGAAATGGGTGTAGATTTTTTCTATCTATGACATTAATTTAATTATCGATGTTGTTTTAGTGGCCGTGGCCATGGCCGTATCCATATCCACCACCATATCCACCACCATATCCACCACCATATCCAAGGCCACCAAGTCCAACAAGTCCAGCTCCAAGTTTCAGTCCAACAGGAGCAGCTCCAATCACAGCGCCACCACCTAATACACCTAAACCGTTACCAGCAGCGCCTAGCAACAAAGCACCTTCTTGAGCATTTCTAGCCACAGAATCTGCGACAGCTTGAGCTTGGGCAGCACTGGTGGCAACGGCCGCAGCTTGGGCTCTTGCTGCGTTAGCAATACGAGCTGCCTCTACAGCACGAGCATTAGCAATAGCAACTGCTTGAACTCGAGCAGCGTTGGCAACACGTTCTGCTTCAGCAGCGCGAGCTACTTCATAAGCAGCAGCGGCAGCTGCACGTCTTGCGGCTTCAATAGCACGTGCGTTTTCATAAGCCGCGGCTTGAGCTCTCTGAGCGTTGGCAATTCTGGCAGCATCCAAGGCTTGGGCATTTTGGATAGCATTAGCTTGTCCTGCTCTCGCTGCAACTTCAGTAACACGGGCTCCTTGAATAGCAGCAGCCGCAGCGTTAGCGATTTGAGCAGCTTGAACGGCTTGAGCGTTTTGGATGGCGCTAAGTTGAGCAGCTCCTACGGCAGCGGCGTTGTTAAGAGGTGCGCTGCTGCCCAACCCTGGACCAGCGACGACTCCGGGAGCGGCAACAGCGATGCCAGATCCAAGACCACCTAGTCCACCATATCCACCGAGTCCACTTCCATAGCCAACAGTTTCATATATACCTGACTGCTGTGCTTGTGAGTCTGAAGCGGAGGTATCCTTCTTTACTGGAAAAAGTAAATACCGCAAATTTTAATTTTGATTTAAAAAAAATATTGAACCTTCTTTTTGTGATTTTTATTTATTAAACAACTGCTTTAAAAAATAATTTATGAATATTTTTTATAACATTGGAAGGCAAACAAACAGACGGATTTCCTGACGGTAAGAAATTCACGCCGCGTAGACACCAAGGGTAGCAACGGTGCGTTGCCAACCTGAGGCCGGGATGTTAGGCCTCGAGCAAAAGTAAGTTTACCGGCTACCTTACCCTCCAAACCGGAACACGACGTTATTGCGACAGGAATAGGTAAGGCGATGGTACCGATCCGGGCGAGTCGCTGCGAAACTCTACCACCTAGTCAGATGTCACGGTGTTAGTGACGGTAAGCCTATGCTCGCCTTTTATGAGCTGCCTGGTAGGAAGACAGATGGTCTATCCTGCAAAAGGAGCCCGGACCAACACGGGGAATATTTTTTTTTTATTTTATTTTATTAATAATACAATAAAATTTATACGTATAATTAAAAAAAATATATTTTACTGTTAGAACGATGATACATTAACAATTAGAACAGTTTTTTAAAAAGTCAAGAGCTTGATAAAGTAATTTCCAAAGGCCTTTTAAAAGTTGGCATCATATAAAAAGAAGAAGAGATACAGTTTCAACTAGTCAACGGATTTAAAATAGTCTACTAATACATTAGGTATAAATCCGGTTCTCGGCAAATTAAGATTACTCGTATAAGAAATAAAACTCTGTGATCTAGCGGTCCCGTGAGTGGACTTGACTTCATGAGGCCCCAGGTTCGATCGCAGTGTCGGGCAACAAAAAGAAAATATATTTTATCAATTTTCTAATAAAACAGCATTACTCGGGATTAAATGTGTGCACGGGTGACGATAATCTTACTACCTATGTGTATCACATTGTGATACCGCCATATTGACAGTAATAGTTGTGTTCGGTTGGATTTGGGTGCCGTGGCCTCTGCCTACCTGTCCATATATGCCTATACGGGGGTGTAGATAAACAAGTAAGTATTCAAGTTAAGAGGTAGGCAGAGGCAATACCACGGCACCCACGACTCTCGGCGTGTAGATACTTTTTTTATAAGATAAACTTAAAAGCTTTTATCCAATTTTTTAATAATCTAAGTATGTAATAAATAGGTACCTTCTCCGAGCACTCCATACACCGAAGCGATGACAAAGAGAATCTGAAAAATATATCATCAATCTTAGTTTCCGAAAAATAGGTTATCACATCTGTGATTTGGACAAATACTAAACTATCGAAAACGTAGGTTAGGTAACCGTGACATTTATTGTTAATGTTAAAATTCTGTTTCAATTGTACACAAATAGCATTTTCTTTTTTTTCAGAAAATTAAACTTTGATGTTTCAAACTAGTGAAATGAATCATTATTTCAAACTAATTTCAATTATTAACGTAAAACGCTTTTGTCTATAGTGTCATCTAGCGAGTCATACCTTTAAATATTCTTTCGTCCGTGACAAAGTCTTTACATATGCTTTATAAAATTGAATAATATTTCTCTCAAATCTCAATTATTACTATTTAATTTTCAACATTATCAACTTCTTTACCCTAGCCTACAGTAATACATAAGTTATTTTTATTATTATTTCGGAAATCTAAGTTTGTTAAATCTTACAATAAATCATCAGTTATTAATTTTTAATTAAATCCAAAAGTTCTGGATTTATTGTTTTTTAATTTCCAAATTTAATTAATTTATTAAATTTGCTAACCCTTGTCGTTAATCACGCCTCTGTTTAATTTCCAATAATCAAAATTCTTCACCCCTGTCGTTAGTGACACCTCTGTGTAATTTTCAACAATGAAAATTTGTTTATCTTGTCGTTAATCACATCTCTATCAAATTTCCAAAAATTCAGAATTTGTTAACCCTTGTCGTTAAACACTTCTCTGTTTAATTTTTAAAATCAAAATTTGTTACCCCTTGTCGTTAATCACGCCCCTGTTTATTTTCCAAAAATCAAAGTTTTTTAACCCCTAATTTTCAAAAATCAAAATTTCTTAATCCTTACCGTAAGTCGGGACATTATTTGGCTTCTCCGCTAAACTACTTCTCTATTACGATAAAGCAATTCTAATAATGCATAAAAACAGTTGCATGCATTTTTATACTGCACCGAAATTATTAGCATCAAATTACCAATTCTAAATAGATATAGCCGCCCTGTTTGAATATGATTACTCGGTAAGGTAAAAACTGCTCTTCAAACAAGAACTCGCAATGATACGGTTGATCAGACATACTGAACTACGTGCAATAGAAAATACGTCTAATTACAATGTAATAAGTTCTATAATCATTTGTTATTTATGTGTTTTTCGTAGGCCTGAATCTGAAAACGTGAATAGACGTTTACAAGCATCCTTGCCAGTCATATCCTTTTCGAAGGTAAGTTATGAACATAGGAAGTTCACCTATTAAGTAATTGAGCATTCCTTATTTGGTAAAATTCCATATCAGTATGCAAATTTTCTCAATTAGGCAAATTTCAGTCGTAATTTTTAGGTTTCATAAACGTTTAAGTGATAACTTATTATTATTTTATTTATGCAAACTTTCGTATTATAGACAATGAGGCTTTTATAAGCGCCACTGATATTCAAATTGTCGTATTTTTTCTTCGGATTTTTAGACCCATGTCAAACAGCGAAAACTCTCCTAAAACTTTACTAGTTTTCCCGTGATGTGGCAGAAAAAATTAAACAAGAATATTAAAACAAATATTTCAAATATATTTTCTGCAATTTTTTTACAAGTATGTAGACATAACTCTTTTCGAAATGTACATGTTCAGAAACACTGCTTGTAGTTATTTCAAGACCTTTATCCTTAGTTATCTGGCCTTTCATTTTTTTGTGCAACATGCACACCCTCCTGATGGTAAGAGCCAACCGTGGTTTAAAGATACACCAGAGCCATCATGGTGAGTTGGTATAAATTACGTTCGGTAAGTTTTGGTCCAAAAATGTGTTTCTCTTAGTTACCAATAGAGGCGCTGCTCAAAGATTTTATACGAATAATTTACAGAGACGGTAGTGAGTGTAGTAAACTTGACAAGCCGTAAACTCATGGTAAGGGCCCAGATGTGAAAAGTTCTTCGCTATCCTGTAGCCGAAGTTCTAGGCTTATTTTGCAAGTCTTACTATCATACCCTCTGGACCGAGAAACGACGACAGAAACGACAACCGAAACGATAAGGCGATGTATTTCAATAGTGGTAAGTTGGCACACAGCACTTTGTCACCATTAGTATGATACCTATGAGCTTAAAACTTATCAAAATACTGCAGCAAAATAAATAAATGAAATTAAATATAAATCTTTACTTATAATCAAGCTGTAGAAGAGCAAATTCTGTACATTGAATATATTTAATAGGCACAAAATATAAGTGCAGGCGAATAAAAAGGGTCAGCAGAACATTTTTAGATTTTTGCCTGTCTGTATCATACCTCGATTTACAACTTATCTACTGAACCGATCATATCTGAACTTGGTTGATAGGTACTCTGTATTCCCAACAGGTTGTAAGATACTTTTTATTTCCCGTGTAAGAGAGGTAAAAGCCAAAATCAAAATTATACTTATAAATTCGACGCGTATTCCCATTTCATTTATTCGTTTGTTTTATTTGTAGTATCTTACACAGATATCCTGTATTCCCAATTTTTCCAAGTCATAAGTTTTGGTAATTTAGAAATCAACAACAACAACAAAAAACATAAATAAACTCAATATAAAGTGTCCAAATAAATTATTATCCAGAGAGAAACATTTAAACATACAGATCTATCTTATTTGTACGTATATATCTTCATGCCAATGCCTGCAGAATTGGCAGAAAGGTTGGAGAGCCAATTGAGCGCAGTTCGCCGGATCGGCTTGTAAATACTACATCAATTAAAGCATATACCTATTAACTAACGTGTGAAGAATCGACGCTATAACACAATACGCGTGTTGATCATTATTTTATAACTTCACAAGTACTATTATCGAACTACAATGTTGTTGGAACAAGTTTTTAATAACTTACGTTTGTAACATGCTATTTACAATTACTGACTAGTATATAACAGCATCATTTTGAAGACAGACAGACAGAAACATAAGGTTTCACTGTGATATACATGTTGTTTTCAGTGGTTGTAAGAATACTACATTTTAAAGTCTGTTACCAACTAATCACAATACCTAGTCATTTGTTTACGCACCAGTAAGGCTACTCTTGAATCTAGATTTCATGCAAATTGCAAATAGGAATCGGATCCTTCATTTTAGGTACTCTTGAACACAACACTATTGAATTATTAGCGTTTAGTTAATAGCAAACAGTAATTATTTTAATGGACTCGTTGAATTTATTTGGAACTAAATGTTTGTAATGTACCTATATACTAGCACTGTGTCAAAGACTTCTAAGTACTTAAAGTTAACGATAAAAAAACTAATTTATACCTTGGTAGGTCGCTATTATAAAACAATTACTTAAGCTTTTTTTATGATTTTCTTTACGACATTGGAAGTCAAACAAGCATACGGATTTCCTGATGGTAAGAAATTCACGCCGCTTAGAGACACCAAAGGTGGTAATGGTGCGTTGCCAACCTGAAGCTGGGAGTACCATTAAGAGTAAAAGTAAGTTTACCTGCAACCTTACCTCCGAACCGATACACATCAACGACAAGCACTGACGTTTTGGCGACAGGAATAGGTAAGGCGGTGGTAACAATCCGGGCTAGTCGATGCGAAAATCTAACACTTAGTAGTATGTCACGGTGTAAGTGACGGCAAGCCTATGCTCGCCTTTTACGAGCTGCCTGGCAGAAAGGCAGGTGGTCTATTCGGTAAAGCAGCCCGGACCAACACGACCAATGGGGAAATATGTTAATGGTTCGATGCCAATCCAGATCATTACGATACGGAAATTTTTAACACTTTGCGAAAAAAATTCCAGTGTTGCTCAGGTCTCTTGTGCAGCATAGAGCATCTGCCTACCTGCCAGGCCGCTCGTAAAAGGCAAGCAAAGTCATTACTAATTCTTATTACTATTCTTCTTATTTTTTGCGCACCAGTAGGGCTACTCTGGAATCTTAATTTCACGCAAATGGAAAATTGGAATCCGTCATTTTAGGTACTCTTGAACATAACACTATCGAATTATTAGCATTTAGCAATTATTTTAACGGATTCGTGTTGAAGTCAAAGGCCAACTTTTTGAAATTTTACTTTTGAAATCGTACCTACTTGTTATTTATTATTACTAAAAACTACTAAGGATATGCACATCACTACATAGAATAAAACATAGTCGCTTCCTCTCTCCCGTTATCCCTTTATATGCTTAAATCTTTAAGTTTACGCAACGGATATTAATGCCGCTTTTTTAATAGATAAAGTGATTGAAGAGGAAGGTATATAAGTATAATTCATACCCGTGTAAAGCCGGGGCGGGCCGCTAGTAAATTATATTTTGAAATAGCTGTTTAACGATATAGTGTCACCAACTTATCATAAAAAACAATACTAATCCGCTATGTCGTGTTTTTCCGCTGTCAGTTTTTAAGGCCTCAAGTGTGGGCATCAAAAACGAAATGCCCACTTTTTTATTATTATTATTGCTACTTTATTGGTAAAATTCTCAATCAGAAATGCCAAATGTTACACTACTGATGGCGTTGACTGATCAGATTCAACACATGACATAGTTTATAGTTTATAGTTTTTTAACTATTAGTGAATTGGAGTAAATGTTGAGTAAATTAGTAAATTTTAGTACCACATTCTACAATTTTCTTCAGTTATTATTGCACAAATAAAGTTTTTTAAGCAGAAATTAGTGTAGTGTGTATTTTCAGGCTGCCCCCAAATCTAACTAAATAAGCTTAAGTAAAGAGCCACCACTTTACTCAAAACCCTGACATGACTCGCTATGACGACTTACAACTAATTTCGCATAATTTATGTACGATTTTGTTAAATCGGGTAATTTGGTGCAAACTTAAACGTGACTAATGGCAGATGCTCAAGTCCATGCTGAAAACTAAAAAAAGTAATTGTTGGTTAGCCACCATCTTAAATTTTGATTGCTGTCTGGACCAATTTGGCGCTAAATTTGTATAAAAAAATTGAAAATATTAAGTTTGCTATGCTTTTTATTCACCTAAATCATATGACACTAGTTGCTATAAATCTAAATGCCTTTAGACTTACTTTCAAATTAAACGGGTTATACTTTTTCATCATGTTATTTAACAGACTCTGTTACTTACTGTCAAGTGTCTTGTGTCATTTAAGCCAAACATCATACAAAATTTGGGTTTGCTATATATCTAAGGAAGATCCGCCTCTTATTACGTAGTATTTATATACCCTTTGGTCTGGACTTCTGCAAGTGACACTTGCAACAATAAAACGAATCGAATGAAATATCACTATTTAGGTAATTATACTCAGAGATTGATCTCATTACGACAAAGAACCCACATATAAAGACTAATAAATACTTAAACTGTGGTTAAACTGTTGGGTAAAATATATGCAGATTGAAATAACACAATCGATTATTAATAACTATTTGGATATTACAGTAATCGTTTGTAATCAATTAGTACATTACCCAACTGGTCAATAGAATGACACGCAATGTGAAATACGAACTTGTTTTCCGTTTTTTAACCAGCCACGCATAATCAGCTGCTGTCTGACATGTGGATAAGTTGCTCATTACTTACCTACACTATGAAGTAACAACAGCAAATATGTGTCGTCTCCACAGAATAAGCTATTACTTGCTTGATCAGTCTATACGTTTTTAAAATAAAATGCCCGAGCGTATTAAATACCTACGTACCATTAAATATGTAAAAAAATTTCATATCTAAATCATAGTGCAACCAACTGAGCCCTTACCGTAAGTTGGTATAGATTACGTTCGGTAAAATAGTTGTTGAAATCTATGACACGTTTGGTCTAAAAATGTGTTTCCCTCAGTGAGCCATAGAGGAGCTGTTCCAAGTTTTCATACACAAAAATACACAGTTCAAATAATTTACGGAGACGGTAGCGAATATAGTAAACTTGACAAGCCGTAAATTCATAGTAAGAGCCCTTGTCTTCGGGGCTATTCTGCATCTTTTTAGTGATGAACACTGGGTAAAGTGTACATCAAATAACTGACAAATGACGTGTTCTGTATTTGCTATCTCCATTGTATTTTTATTGATCACAGGAGATAGCAAATATAAAACATGTCATTTGACAGATATTTGATATACACTTTACCCAGTGATAATCCAAAAAAAGATACAGAATAACCCCTCTCTTCTGGAAAAAATGTCGCTAGTATGATGCTTTCTGTTTGTGTTTGAGCATTTGTGATAATAATTATTGAAATGTTTGATTTGAGTTTAATGAATTCAAACCTTTGGATACTTGAAAATAAAAAATATTACTTTGTAACATTAACGAACGACATTGCACAATCAATATTTTTCTTGGTGAAAGAAAACATTGACACTAAGAGGCCAAAAACATTAATTTACAAACTACATACTATACAGAAGAGATTTAGTTGACTAATGCAATAAATTTATAAAAAAATGTGGTTGAAGGAATTTCTATTTAGGTTTCCATACTTGATTCACGCTAAGGTTAAGTTCCGATTTTGACTACAAAACAGATAAGTTGGCTTCACTATAATTAGATTTTGCAAAAATGCTTAGTATTAATTAATCCTCTGTAACAGTTTCTAAAATTCATTTTTAAAATTATAAATAATGTTTCAAATTGTAAATGATGTTGAGAAATAGGCAATTTGAATAAATTTAAAATACATTTTAATTTTATTTTATAATATCGGAAGGAAAACAAGCAGACGGATTTCCTGATGGAAACTCAAGCCGCCTAGAGACACCAAAGATGATAATGGAGCGTTGTCAAACTTAGGTCGGGATGTTAGGCCCCAACCAAAAGTAAGTTTAGCGGCTACCTTATCCTCCGAACTGAAACACGACAACGGCATGCGCTGACGTTATGGAAGCAGGAATAGGCGGTGCTAGCAATCCGTGCGAGTCGCTGCAAAACTCTACCACCAAGTCATATGTCACGGTGTTAGTGACGGTAAGCCTATGCTCGCCTTTTAAGAGCTGCCTGGCACAGGAAGGCAGACAGTCTATTGTGCTAAGGGGGCTCCAACACGGGGAAAAACACAAACATATACATCAAATTTTATTTATGTAAGAAAGATTTTTTATAATTTCAAAGAGACAAAATATTATATTTGTGATTAGTTGCTGTTTGTACCAATCTTTAAAAAATTAACATATTAAAATTGTAACATTTAGTATGTATTTTTATGTAGGATATTCTCAGTAAACTTCCTTCCTTCCTTCCTTTCGTACAAGTGAGTAAGTAGGTATTTGGTAGTTACATAGTGGGCAAATAGTTAGCATTACTTAATTATCACACATTGCAACATTAATTTTAAATTCAGATAAATGTGGATACCCAAAAATGCAACACTTTAATCATGTATTTATTCTTAGTTTAATCTAATTAATAATAAACTCCACAGGGTCATAAGGAAAACGATCCAAAATCCTGGAACAAAATATATGGATTAAAATGTGAAAAGAAAAATTACATCATTGATACTCCATGCATAATGGCCACAAAGTTTTCAGGCACAATGGTGAGATACCTATCGCGTTACTTGTCGTCAAAACTAGTTAACTTTTCTGGCACAGATAAATGTACAATAGTTGAGAAAAGATCAAAAATTTTACGAATGGCAATAATACGGGTAGCGTTTATAACACTGCAAAAACCGACTCCAATTATTTTACTACCACGTCGCTATTTGATAATTACTTTTTCAAAAGACAGTTAAAGATTCCGGGATGAGAGGATTCAGAGGTTCTACATGAATTTTATTAACATCCCACTAGTATTTTGGGTTACTTATATATAATATATATCTACTTAATTAATATAAATCATCTTTAATGATTTCGTCAAGTTAGACGAAAATTTAAGCAATATTAATTATCATTCAAAACTACTAATGGGATAAAGATATAATATGAAATCCAAGTCCGAATTACGAAGTTTCAAAAAATAATTATCAAAATTTCGTTATTGGCATTGTAATCGCGTAACAAACATACATAGACACACAGTCGAATTGACGACCTGTTCTTTTTGGATTCAGCTAAAAATAGAAAAAATCATCCATGCTCTATATTCCGAACCCAAAAAGAATTTTATTCTAATGTTTTATTATTACTGGTAAAGTTTTGCTATTGCTTTTACCTAAATCTACGGTGGATTTAGGGTAAAAAATAATAACTAATGTAAACTAAATTCTCAGTAGTGTAATCTCAAATGTTTATTGTATTAACAAAAAGAAATGAAATAAATAATTAAGCGCAGTAAAACTGCAAAAAACAACTTTAAACATATTAATATATCACGTCGCAATTTGTTTTATTTGTAGAAGAAATAAATAAGTTAATAAATTCCGAGGTAATCCCACTAAATTATTAACATCTTAATATGATTGGTGGAAGTGACTTTTGAGTTATTTTGTTATTTAATGTTTACATTTTTTTGTTAACAACCTAATTAATGATTAATATCATTACTATTTATGATGACGAATGATCATCTAAATCAGAAATTTATAATAAGGAAGAAATTAATACATTTTAAATACAAATTTAAATAAACCACTAATGATCGTGATACGATGAATTTTCTACCCCGGAATCATTAGTTATCTTTTCAAAAATAATCATCAAAATTGTTTCATAATGTGCCGAGTAATCGCGTTACAAACGTACAGTCGAATTGAAAACATCCTTCTTTTCGGAATCGTTTTTAAAAAGTTTTATATCATTTTTATTCTAGACTAGCCAAAACAGCTAATTTTATGTCGCTCGACATTAACAGCTACTTATAGTTTATACGGATTAAAGTACTGTTTTTTTTTTTTCATTTTCCCCTTTTTTCATTCCTTCTGCTGACAATAAACAATACAGCAAAAACAATTAGCAAAAATGGTCTTTTCGTTCAGGCATAATGCGTTGACCACGCGAAATCGGGATTTATTTTTTTAAAGGTATAAACTAGCCAAACCAGCAAACTTCGTATCGCTTGACATCAACAGACACTACATAACATTTAATGTTCCGATAGTAGCGCAGTCTGCCGGATACAATGTAAAACATTCCAAATTCAACGACTATGCACTTACAAACTAAAAAAAAAACAATAAAAACACATTTTAAAATGGACCAAATTGTGAATCTAAACCATTCCTTGAACACACACAAAAAATTTCATCAAAATTGCTATAGTTATTTAGGAGGAGTTCACTGCACATATACACGCACACAAGATGCATAGATATGTTGACTTTGAGTTGGTCCATTTTTTGCCCCAATAATATAAACATGTGTGTGAAAAAAAATTATGGAAACATTTGGTGTTTGGTTTTTATTAAATCACAACAGTACTTTAGCGTAAATAAAACGTTCTGTTTTTATTCTAAATCTGAAAGTGGTGAAAATTTGACTACCCACATTGAATCTCGAAATCTGCTCCTGATAGTTAAAAAGACGCATCTAACGAAAAGTCAAAAATGAGAAGTAAATGTTTTAATAAACGAAACAGGAAATTGCTTGCTGTTTTGTAAACAATTAAAATATCTATGTATTTAAAACTTGAAAATAATGCCCACCAAATAGGTTTTTACTAGGTTTAATAATATTTTTAATTTATTTTATTACATTAATTTTATTACATTAATTTATTAAATTAATGTAATAAAAATAACAAAAAAACAGTTTCATCTTAACATAAAAAAATATGAAAAATATTACATACTTAAGTGAACAGACGTAAATGGCTACATGCGTCGTTTACATTTCAAACACTGTTAGTTGTACTTTTCATCTAAGTATTTCGTCTACCTATCTAGAATATGCTTTTAACAAAAATGGACGTATAAAGGTATATCCGCCATTTTTCTTAAGATAAAAAACTATTTAGGTATATAAATAGGGCACAAGTGGTTAGATGCGATCTTTTTTCTTAATGTGAAAGCAGTTTTCAATTAGCTCATTACGACGCAAATAATCTATTTGCGTCTTTTTATCTTTTTCTTAGAAATGAGGACAAATATGCACCTTTTTTATTACTGAACTTAAAACGAAACTACTAAGTATTAGTACGTTATCTACATAAATGCAACTTTTCAATTAAGTTTTAAATAAAATCGTCTTTTCTTCTTTAATCCGATGCAAAAAGGTGTACAGAAGCGCCCTATTTTGTTGTGCTAAAACCGCACGGGAGGTAGTTAGCAATATATTAAAAATACAGACAGATGCGTCTTTTTTTCTTATACCAGCAATCTATATAACTCAAATTTTTAAAAAGTGTTAGATGCGTCTTTTTCTAACGCGGCAGAAATGTAGCTTTAATTAATGATTACAGTAAAAACAGTCAACTTGAATGTACTAAATGTTTTTATTAGATAAACATTTACAGGCTTATTCATAAACGTTGTTTAACTTTTAATCACCAATTTAAATAATGTTTAAAAAAATGTTTATTCATAAACGCTATTTCACGTTAATCATTTGTTTAAATATACTCTTAAACAGCTGTCACTTTAAACAACCTCGGACCCTTGTTTAAAACCTTAATCAACAAAATGGCTGACTAAATTTCAAACAGCTGATTTTATGTGCAATGACAAAATGCAACAAATAGCCATTTAATATAGCTTATTTGTGTATTCTTATGAATTTTCTATAATATACGAATTGAAATATTTTGATTTCGTTGAAGTTTGGACAAATTGGAACGGGATATGTTGGATTTTGGAACAATGTAGGACTATAATAATATGTTTTATTATGAAGATAGCATATGAAGAAACGAATAGTTTTCCAGAGCATTTTTTTATAATATTAGAAGCAGAAAGGTAGACAGATTTTCTGATGGTGAGAATTTCACGCCGCCTAGAGACACCAAAGGTGGCAATGGTGAGTTTCCAACCTGAGGCCGGGGTGTTAAGCCCCGAGCAAAAATAAGTTTACCCGCTACTTTAGTCTACTAACCGGAACAATTCAACAGCAAGCGCTGACGTTAAGGCGGCAGGAATAGGTAAGGCGGCGGTACCAATCCGGGTGAGTCGCTGCGAAACTCACCTCCTAGTCAGTTGTCACGGTGCTAGTGACGGTAAGCCTATGCTTGCTTTTTACGCGCTGTCTAACAGGAAGGTAGATGGTTTATTCTACAAAGGAACTCAAACCAACACGGGGGGAAAATTTTACAGAAATGACATCATTTTATACTTAGCTTAGTAACATAATGTAGATGCATTAAAAAACATTATTTTAAAATCAGTCAGTTCAAATGTTTTGTGACTATGTTGCATCAACTTTTATTTACTGTAATAAATTTAATTTTAGTGTAGTACAATACTAGTAGTACTGAACTTTTACATCACATTGTTTCAAAAACGCCAACAAGTTACATAGCCCAGGTCCAGCACATTAGCAGATAGATAGTTATAGACAAGGAATATAAATACTCCTTAGTAAGAGGTTATAGACGTCCGACACTGTATTCAGAAACAACATGGAAATCAAAGATAATATAATCACTATGGAAACAACGATGTTGACTACGGATGACAATTGTTTAATTCACTTTTAGCAGAAGAAATACGCGTACAGCCACATTTCTACCAAAACCTACCAAGTTAAACAGTATTTAACTAAGCATTGTCAAAATTTACTTTATGAATAACAAATTTTTAAACAATGTTTAAGGCTTAATCAAGAGATTAGTTAAGCAATGTTTAGGAGGTTATTTAACTACTTTTTATGAATAAGGCAGTTACATTGGAATCTGACATAATTCCAATATCATTCAGAGAAATGCCTTATTTTTCAATTAACCGCCTTATCTAACCCCTATCTGTCAATTACCGGCTCCCGGTTTGACAAGTGGGGGTAGTTTCAATTAAAGGGATTACAAACGAGAGGTTATTTTTTTATTTTTTCTATGATATTGGAAGGCAAACAAGCAGACGGATTTCCTGATGTTAAGAAATTTACGCAGCCTAGAGACACCAAAGGTGGTAATGGTGCGTTGCCAACCTGAGGCCGGGATGTTAGGCCTCGAGCAAAAGCTTACCGGCTACCTTACCCTCCGAACCGGAACACGTCATGACGTTATGGCGGCAAGAATAAGTAAGGCGGTGGTACCAATCTGGGCGAGTCGCTGCTAAACTCTACCACCTAGTCAGATGTCACGGTGTTAGTGACGGTGAGCCTATGCTCGCTTTTTACGAGCTGCCTGGCAAGGAAGGCAGAAGGTCTATTCTACAAAGGAGCCCGGACCAACACCGGGGTATTGCGACTTACCATGATCCAGGATGATTGTTATTTAGATAAGGTACATCTATTTGCTGTGGAATATGAATTTGTTCTGGTATGACTTCAAAATACTGTATAGGTATACTCGTAGCTTGCGCACAGGGCTGGTGGGACGGTGGCTTCGGATGAGCATCAGGAATATGTACCTGTAAAATTTACCCATTTAACACAGAAGTATTTTCACGTCCTTATCCCTGTAGAGGTAGGCAGAGGCACAACCAGGGCACCGACGACTAGCCAGACACTAAGTCCCACAATGTGATAGGTGGCAAGACTATCGCCAACTGGGCACATATCCAATTTTGATGTTTTTTTTTTTATTAGAAAACTGGAAAAACCAAATTTTCTTTTTGTTGCTTGACCGTGGAATCGAATTTGGGTTTTGATGCAGTCAAATCCAATCCCTGGACCGCTAGACCACAGAGGCGACGTAGACGCAGGACGTAGACGTAAGTAGACCCTTACAAAAATTTGTACTTGTCATCGTCGGCATTTGGTGGAATTGTAGAATTGTAGACAGTATTTGTAGACACACTTTTTTGTAGTAAACACTTGTACTTATCCACTATACAGTAAAAGTAAAGTATCTTCACGCCCATATCCCCGAATAGGTAGGCCGAGGTACAACCAAAACAACACGACTAGCCGAAGACACTAAGTCCCACAATGTGACAGGTGTCAAGCCTATCGCCAACCGGGCACATTTCCAATCCCGACCAACATTTTTTTTTAATTAGAAAATTGGAAAAATCCAATTTTCTTTATGTTGGCCGCCCCGGGATTCGAACCCGGGACCTCAAGCAGTCAAGTCCAGCACCCGGACCGCTAGACCACAGAGGCGATACAGATACAATAGTGTATACAATAGTTTAAAGTGGATAAGTACAGGTGTTTACTACAAAAAATGTGTAGAGCCTTCAAATCTAGCTTCAGGTTGGCATTGCACCTAATTTCTGGTGTATATTGGCGACGTGTATTTTTTAAGAACGGATTTCAAGATTTCCTTACGCTTGATGCCTATCAAAGTATAAAGGAAAAAAATCCGGAACAGGGAATTAGTTGCCGGTTGTTGCAGTTTTACAAACATGAAGAATAATTAAAAAATGTTAATAACATGCTCAATAACTCGTAACTCAATTAAATGCTCAAATTCTTTTGTCCAATCTGAAGGCTGTTTTGTATTAAAACCACTATTTGCATATGCACTTTGCTAATAGATTGCAATTGTTCTGGAAATATTTGATTTAGGTTTTTTATTGCTGCTTTTTGCTGCTTTAAAACAGTTTGCTTTAATTGCTGCCATGGAAAACTTCATTATGGCGTGAGATTATGTTTCATAGAGTATATCACATTCATATCCCTGACGAGTTAGACAGAGGTGCAACCAGAACATCCACGACTAGCCGAAGACACAAAGTCTCACAATCTGATAGGTGGTAAGCCTATCACCAACCGAGCAACTTATCCAATCCCGGGCAACGTTATTTTTATTAGAAAATTAAAAAATAAACATTTCTATTTTGTTTTGTTGTCCGATCCGGGCATCGAATCCAGAAGCTCAAGAAGTCATGTTCTTTCATTAAAAAAACTACTCAGTACAAAGTGACCAATTAACTTGAAATTTGAAATATAGAGAAACATTTGACCATACAAGGGGCTGATTCTGTATCTTTTTAGTGATATACAAATACAAAACATATCATTTGACAGCTATTTGATGTACACTTTACCTAGTGATGACCACTAAAAATATACTGAATAGCCCTGCAGGTCATCTTACATAAGCATAAATATATTCACGCTAAAATCACTCCGCGGCAGGCAGAGAAAATCAAGTACCAATAGTTTAAAATATAAAACAAAATCAAGTTTGTTATAACTCGAGAACTCCTGGACTGATTGATGCTTCCGTTATTTAGATTGCTCTTAGCTCTGAAGTCTGGACAGCAGAATAACTGAATTATTAATTAATTAAGCGCAGTAAAACTGACTCCAACCAGTCCATAGGGTACCACGTTGCGATTTGATAAATCTTTTTTCGAAAGGTACCAAATGGTTCCGAACTGGTCCCACATAAACATACATACATACATACATTTTTGCCTTGACGACCTCATTATTGATGACCTACCTTTCTAAAAAAACAACCAAAATCGGTTAGCTATTGACAGAGTAATCACGTAACAAACATATAAATGTACATAACACGTAAAAAAGATACAGTCGAATTATCCACAAAGGAGGTCTGTTAAGAACCTCCTTTTTTGAAGACAATTAAAAAACAAAAACACGAGGCGGGTAGAACATAATTCGCCGGGACTGCTAGTATGTACGTACATTACAGTTTATCGCACAGGGCGGTTGAGTTACAGGTTCTGGTTTAGGTCCCGATATTTTTTTCAATATCTTTTCCAAAATCAAGACAGCCATATCTTTAAATTTTTTCTTAGAAAGATCTTTCATTTTCGACATCAAGTCAATTTTTAATCCGTCGACATCCTTCATTACAGATTTTATGTATTTTTTTTTAGATGAGAATGGAGTTTCTGAAAAAAAAAGTAATTATTAGGTTTGTCGCCTCGTGATAAGACAGTGCACCAGTAGCATCATGGATGCTACATGATGCCTATAGGAGATAGTAATCTTTTACCATCAGGACTTTTTCCCCGTGTTGGTCCGGGTTCCTTTACAGAATAGACCATCTGCTTTCCTGCCAGGCAGCTAGTAAAAGGCGAGCATAGGCTTACCGTCACTATCACCGTGACATCTGACTAGGTGGACCGGTTTGGTACCACTGCCTTACCTATTCCTGTCACTATAACGACAGCACTTGCTGATGATGTGTTTCGGTTCGGAGGATAAGGTAGCCGGTAAACCTACTTTTGCTCGGGGCTTAACATCCCGGCTTCAGGTTGGCAGCTTACCATTACTACCTTTGTTGTCTTCAAGCGGCGTGAATTTCTTACTATCAGGAGATCCGTCTGCTTGTTTCCCTTCAAATATCATAAATATAATATAAAACATAAAAAGAGAGTCGACTGCTTGCTTGCTGTCTTAAAAGATAAGGAGAATCAAAATGATAGACTTTCTTTTATAATTTGAACCCTTTAGGGCCACAACTCACCGAGGCGCAATGGCGACGTGGCCAGCGACGTCGCCAACTAGTTTATATTGAGATGTATGACGGCTAACGCACTTGGCGACCGAATGGCGACGCAGGAACGCTAGACCTAGCCATGGCAACGTCGCTGGCCACGTCGCAATGGCGTCCCGGTGAATTATGGCCCTTATAATTTATCCTGTATTCTATCAACCCCAACTTGCTAAGGGATTTGCACTTAAATGCCGCCATATTCACTCTGTCATGTTCCGATCCGGAGGAGAGACTTCACAATAGTAACATCCGAGTGACAGGCACACACACCTACAACGTCTATGGTATCTATAGGTGACGGTTACCTTTTATTATTAAGAGCACACTGGTGTGCCTGTTTGCTGAACTCGGACGTATTACATTTTTTTAAGGTAAAACAGTAATTTTCTTACCAGTTTGACTAGTAGCTGAAGTGAAATGTTTTTCGGCGGCGAATCCTTTCGTAGAAGCCACATCAGTTTCTGTAAATCTCTTCTGAATTACTGAGCCATGTGTAGAAGATGAGAAGTAGCAGCAGCATATAGCCTAGTTAAATAAAATATCACGATTATGTTTATCTTTTTACATTAAGGCTTACTTGCACGTTTCTAATTTAAGATTAAGTATTTAACTCTGAGTTAGCTTCTAACTAAGGTTAAAACATCTTATATTTGACAGTTTAACTCATTCTTAAATTTAAACAAATAACGTGCAAGTTGCCCTAAGAATTATTCTTAAACTACCCTTTTTCTTCATTTTGTTTCTTATTATTATTTTAACAAGTAGTAACTAAATAATGCGGACTTACATAAATCACACTACACCAACTACATTAAAATTATTACTTAATCAATTACCTATTACAAGTCGCACTGTATAATAATACTACTCATTGTCATGAAATAAGAACATTGTCAAATAAAATATGTCCCTGGACAAATTAAATAATTTGAGTATTATGATAAACAATTGAGGTGTTAATCTGCGATATTAATACATAGTGATAATTAAATAGATACTAGAAGCAATTTAATAAACACACCTAAACCCAGAAATACAGACACCTCATGTTGATCACCCAATTGTTTGCTCTCGTTGGGAATCGAACCTGAACCCAGCCCAGCGGTAAGTCAGTGACTTTGACCAACGAAGCGGTCCAGGGTGGAATAGTTCAAAAAAATTTAGCTACATCTTTCGAAATTTAGTCGATAGGTTCTAAGACTGCTTTTAAATAAATAAATAAATGTCCTTGAACAACAATTTACACGAATTGAATCTAACCCCAAAGTAAGCAAATTATATGCTTGTGTTATGTAAGTCAATGATACTAATACATAGAAATACTTAAATTTCTACCAGAATAAATATAATAAACACCCAGATTTGACTTGACGTTAAGCTAGGCTAGTTAATTAGAAATTAAAACTCCCGACGTATTCATAAAATTAAAAATGTATAATAACCCCAACAAAACTTATTCGTAACGAAATAAACTATCACGATCACGTCAGATTTCAAGCAAGATACTCTAACTCGAAACTATATCAATCTATTCAAAATCATTATGCGGACAAACAGACACACACATACATATATCAAACTTATACCTCTCCTTTGTTTGCAAGAGTTTTAAAAATAAAAAATAAATAAATTCGTCTTCACACATCATGCGTTTTTGGGTCGGTAATGTATACCAGTAAATAAAGACATACTCACTAAATAGAATAACACGCAAAACCGCATTTTGTTCTTCGCTGCACTCCCAGGTGATAGGAAATACATTTCGAAAATATGTTATCATGCATTTAAATAATTACTACAATAGACGTTGCATCATAACTACATAATTAAGTTAATTATGATAAACATTAACATATTTTTGATCAAGTCAAGTTTATATATCTATATTTACCTATTTATAGAAGAAATTCGTGTTAATTACACTATTTATAAATAAAAAACTGCTAAACCGATTAGGCTGAATTTGATCGGGAGGTAGCTTAGAACCGGTAGAAGGACATAGGGTACATTTTATCCCGCTCAACAATGAGGAAACTAGGACAAACAACATTTTAATTTTTTCATACAAAATGAACGGACGGAACTTAGTTCGCCGGAACAGCTGGTAAATATAAAAGAAAGTCGTGTTAGTTTCACTAATTATAACTTAAGAACGATTGAACCTATTTGGATGAAAATTAATAAGGAGGTAACTAATCTAGGAGACGGCCATAAAATACTTTATACCTAGATCTATTGCTAGGAAACTAGAAATAATAACATTTTAATTTTTCTATTCAAATTAAACAGGTAAAACAAAATTTTCTGTAACAGCTATTATGTGATGTTTTGAAATTGCAAAAAACTTTGTTATCTAGGTATACAAAAATAAAGTATCTGGATCTATTATCAGATCCCAACTTGTTGACGATGGATTTTTGGAAGATCGCTCTTGTAAATAAATAGAAATTGAAATCGGTTTAAAAATGACGGAAAAATCTATTAACATACATAAAAACATACGATTTGAACGTACATCCTCTACTTTTTACGGAAATCTGATAAAAACAGCAAATAAGCACTCGCCTTTCCTGGTGGTAAAAGACAAGTTTTGCCCATAGACACCTTATATATTATAGGCATATTGGTATTTTGTAGCCAAGGTTAACTAGACACTGTCATTGTAGCGGCAGGAACAGGAAAGGCGATCGATCTTTACCCGGCATACCTGCGACAGGCCTAGGTACCACCAGTAGTCGTATGTTCACGCCAAATCTCTTGTGGGCCAAGCGAAGAGTGCTAAAAGTCACGGCTGCTACAAACCTGCCTAGCTTCCAATAATTTTGTTGATAGAAACCCATTTAACCTATGCTCGCCTCTTATGAGGTGTCAGACAAAGGTAGGTAGTCTATTCCACTTAAAGGATCCGAACTTACACGAAGAAAATGAATACATATTATAGAAATTATTATCTTTGGGCATATTATAAATAATTACGTAACCCCATAATAAGAAAATCATAATCATGCTTGTATTATAGTTGTTAGTGCCTTAGCATACAAACGGGCTGCGAGCGTTTTTCGAGGAGCGTAAGGTTGGCATGCTGAGGCTGCACAGCTAAAACGTTGCAAGTACGAAATGTTTCTGTTATTTATTCGCAACAAAACACTACACAATACTATCTTATTCATAAACATAGCGGGTTAAGTTGCAATAACGGTGCGTATTACAATATAATAAAGACTATAAAACCAAGTTGAACCTTGGAGTACTTTACTTTGGTACATGTTTATTAATGAGACGGTTAGTGCTTATTATATTATATATTAGTTACTACTCTTTGCACTTAGTAACGTAATGGACTCAGACGTGGAAACACTGTTAGGTTTCATTATTTGGAAGACGCGATAAACATAGACGAAATACATAGTCCGGTGAAGTTGTAAAAACCTTGCGGTTAACAATATATTAGCCATTTAAAAAAACACGAATCGCTGTGGCGACTTTAAAACAAATTTTCATAAACTAAACATATATAAGAGGGCAACTATAAAAAAAGGTAAAAAACAGGTATGAAAAAGTACGAAAATAAAACAAAATAAAATAAAAAAAATGAAAAAAAAATATAGACATGTTTAAATATGAAATTAAAAACATTCTTAATCATAAATAATATTATGATATCGATGAATATTTGTCTTATAAGGTGATATTGTAAATTTCAAAAATATTGATAATGTACTTGTATAATTTTAAGTTTTAATAATAACATTGTAATATTAATAATGTAACAATAATAATTGACAGTGACATCGAACTTATTTGAATACAGTAATTATTTATTATTTTATTACTATTTAGTAAGTATCTTCACGCTCCTATCCCCGTAGAGGTAGGCAGAGGTACAACCAAGGCACCCACGACTAGCCGAAGACACTAAGTCCCACAATGTGATAGGTGGCAAGCCTATCGCCAACCGGGCACATTTCCAATCCCGACCAACATTTTTTTTATTAAAAAATTGGAAAAATCCAATTTTCTTTGTATTGGCTGACCCGGGATTCGAACCCGGGACCTCATGGAGTCAAGTCCAACATCCGGACCGCTAGACCACAGAGGAGAGAGAGATAGAGGCTATTTAGTGTTATTTTAAATTCAACTTAGTTTCAAGTTTTTAAAGATTAATATAAATTGAGATTGCATACTAATTAATCGGTTAACAGGATTGAGCACATGTATCATATTATGCAATATTTGTAACATCTACGATACTCCTATTAGAGCAATAAAATTGATGAGATTTGATAAAAAAAAATGCTAACACCTGGATAATGAATGGTAAGAACTAAGACCTACATTTTCAGTGTTGTTACACTTGACATAGTAGTGCCGAGAGGGAGAAACGTTGCTTGTGAGACTGAACAAACAGTATTGCTATACCAAATACTCGCTCCACATTAAAAACGCTGGCATGCGAGCATGGTAAGGCACTTATAACGTCGATAATACTAGTACCTACATAGAAATACTTGAACCTGACCTCTACCTTCATAACTAAGTATTACACAAAATTGACCAATTGCAGATTTATTGTAAAATCTTTAAAGAGTTATTTATGCATTGAATACATTGAACTGACTGACACTGACAACTGACTTCGAAAAGGGAGGTTATGTGTTTGGTTGTTTTGTTTTCTATGTTTAAGCATCTTCGTCGTCATTACTAAACTTTCTGTGAGGTATTCTAGAACTTTCCATGGAAGGTGATGGTACGGTTGTTGGTTTCAAAAGGCAATCTGTAGCTTGTATGTGCTCCCGTGAGGTAATATCTTGGTTTCCTGGTAATCCAGACGTTCCTGTCGTCTTCACTTGTCTTGTAGTTGTGAGTAGTTTTTATCTGAACCGCTACAATTTGTTTGTTAGAAAGACTTTCAAGATGATTCCATTTTCACCAAGTCTAAACCTGATGATGCAAACACAGAATAATCAAAGAAAATACTTAATTTCCTTTACGTTATGTGTTCCACTCCTACATATTTTTTATGTATGTATATATTTCTTTGTAATTTTTCTATGATATTGGAAGGCAAACAAGCAGACGGATTTCCTGATGTAAGCGATTCACGCCGCCTAGAGACACCAAAGGTGGTAATGGTGACCAACCTGAGGACGGGTTGTTAGACCTCGAGCAAAAGTAAATTTACCGGCTACCTTATCCACTGAACGGGAACACGTCTACGACAAGCACTGACGTCATAGTGACAGGAATAGGTAAGGCGGTGGTACCAATCCTGGTAAATTACCGCGAAACTACAGCACCTGGTCTGATGTCACGGTGTTAGTGAAAGTAAACCTATGCTCGCCTTTTACGAGCTGCCTAGTAGGAAGACAGATGGTCTATTCCGCAACGGAGCCCTGACCAACACGTACGGATATGTATATGCCGATTTTTATTTTATTTTGACAGTACTTCCGACGTAGTCCCATAATCATCAAATCTGGATCTGTTGGTGCAATCCCAGAGTAATCAAGGAAAATACCTAATTTTTGAATACCTAGATGACTTGCTTATTAAAATCGAAGTTAGTTTTTTTGCAGTTTTACTGAGCTTAAAATATTACTATAGTACTACTTTTTAAACAGATTATATCTGAGTAGGTACCACAAAAGAGCAAAGTTACTGTAACACTGGCGTCTCTGTGGTCGTCATCTTATATTTCATAGTATTAAAACATGTTTAGGTAAAGTTTAGAACCGACTTATATTATGTATAATAATTTTCAATATACAGACATAACTTAACAATTTCTAATACCTTAGAATTTATTTTGCATCGCTACTAAACCTGTTAATACAGACAGTGTCTAACATACTTGGGTCATTGTCAAATTTTTCGCAGGTAACCGACACTGAAAATTATAAATTTACAAAAATCTGAAATTACTGATATATGACTTTTCTTTTTATGTATGGCTGATATAACAATTGAATTTTGTCTGCTAGGCTTGGCCGCGATGTTTAACTAATGATTTATAGCAGATTTTGTAGGTTAGGTGGTAAAAAGAATACAACTCTGTTATCATAACATTTTAATTTTTAATATGAATTTAAACAATTCAGTCCTAAGTATTTTAACATTTATGTTAACTACAGTCTTTTATCTTATGATCACAATAAGAATCACGACATTGTTTTCCGAGTTTAACAATATTTTTTAAACTCTAAACATCTCTGTTACTTTGAGAGTTTTAAGAATACTAAATTCTGCCTAAGTACTCTGAATGTTTATATTTTAACTGCTAGCAATAAGATACAACCATATATATATAACAAATTAATGTATTCTTATAACACCCTATTTTTTTAGTTAGCATTACATAAAAATCTTTGATGTGCTCTTTAAATCTTTGGGACAGTAAAGTAACAGAGTTGTAACACAGTAACATAATTGTTCTTATTTGTATCTTACTTGACTAAATCACACTGAGATGAGCTTGAGATCTTTTTAACGTAAATATAAGCTTAAATATTAATAACAATAAACTTAATGATGGTATATACCGATCCATAATTAACATACTAAAATAGAAATCATATATTCTTCAAAGAGTGATTCGAATATGAGAATTGCTTATTTCTCAAATATGTCCAAAAAAGTATCAAAATGGTAGTATATTATTCTAACTTTACAGACGTTTTTTGGTTCTGGAACAATAGCAAGTAAACTTTCAAAAGACACGTCATGTCATATTTCAGACTTAACTTATTTAAATTTTGTTGTGGTTCAATACATTTTAAAAAACATAATTTCAACCTCACCATCTTCTTCTACTTCAGGTAAGGCCTTACTCAAGTAAACGCATTCCTGTTTTAAGGTGGAATGAATAGCCGGGCCGTCTGAAAACACGTGCAAGATATTAATTTTCGGATGTTTTTCATGAATTGAAACCAAGATTTCTCCTTCCGGTTTTTAACATTTTCGTTTCCTTTTTTGATAGAATTTGACGAAATCTCATATTTTTGTTGATTTGCTTGACTACCCTCAATTTTCGATACCGTAAAACGGAAAAAAAATGGAAGTACCGTTTTCTCTATTTTATCTTTTTTATACTTTTCGTATATCTTGGTTATTGCTTCTAACTGTTCCATGTTCCTATTCCTGTTCCATGAGAAGCATCTCGAAAACGCAAAGAAACTCGCAGTATCCTGTAACAATGCTAGTTAAGTTTTTTAATAAACTTTAATGCACATTTTTTATACTAACATAGTTTTTAACTATAGAAAAACCAATTATTGAGAAAAATATCGTTCAAAACTAACATCAAATTCAACTAAAAGTTACAGAATATAGGCTTACGTAAGCCTGTTACTTTCGTAACAACTCTCTTACTACCTGCCGGTAACAGTGTTGTGCAGTAACAGAGTAGTAAATTTTACCTTCCATAACAAATAAATAATAAAATAAAACATAAAATACACTTTTTTCCATATTTAGAATATTTGTTCCTTTGACTACACATGAGATCAAAAATTATGGAAAATACGTTAATTTACTTAGATAAATAGGCAGGTAACAGAGGAGATACACAGTAAAATACGCAGTCCGTTCAACGATTCGCGGTCGACTGGCCTCACTGATACCCCTCCTCTCGATCTACTAGTCAACCACGATTAATACAGACATCTTGACCAAACTAGTTCAAAGTCTAAATATCGCCATTTTTATTTTAAGTTGTGATTTACTTAGTTACATGTTATTCCTAACCGGTTCACATTATACGTGGGACAAAGTTTAAAAAAATAGTAATTAAGTAAATTTTGATACTGTTTTAAAAAAATCTTGATTAATATTGACAACAATATGTTTACAGTAATAATGTAATAGAGGTAGGTTGGCATAGTAAAAAATTAAGTTATTTGAACTTTCTTATTACATAGTGCTACCAGGGACACATAGAGTTTGGAAGTAAAACCATACTGTTACCAGAAAAGACCACAGTGTTACTTTAAAAAATAACTAAAAATATCAAAACCAAGTCTTTGTTTTACTTATCAGCGTTTATTAATATGATGTAGGTAATTATTGTTTTTCGTATAATTTCTGGGTGGTTATGTAATTATTACTTATTCAAAAAATAACAAAGTTGAGGGACATGTTTACCTGCGCAAAATTTGACAACGACCCACTTAAGTATTCAAAAATTTTTTTTTTTAAATTGTTTTCATACTTATTTGAAGTTTACAGTACAGTTCTGACATAGTTCTGATCTGATTTTGGTTTTTAAAGAACGTAAGGATTTTAATTAAGCGTAGCATATCGTTATTTTTACATAATATAAATCTTCACACCAAATCCCTTACAAGATAGGCAGAGAGTGCAAAATCTTACGATCCTTACAGACTTTTCGGGACCACACTCATTACCCTTTTCATACAAACACGCCGGTTACAGAGACTCTTGACACCACCCTCGGATAACACCCGATTTGATCGTGGAATGTCAACCTAGGTCTGCCCGAGTACCTACATTAATCTTTATTTACATTGTATGCTTTGTTACTCTTTCGTCTACCATTCTTTCCACATAACCGAACCAGCGGAGCATGCCCTTTTTCATCATACCAGTACACAACCGATATAATTTTGATCTGAATTTGGTTTTTGAAGAACGCAAACCTCTAAAGTAGGTAAGCGTTATAATAATAATAGTAGTTAATACACATAATATTTTTTACATCAAAATAAGCATAAATATTTAAGTTAAAAGATATTATTTAAACTAAATTCGATTGTCATAAGCGCAGTTAAATTTCTATATAGTGTCCCAGTGTGAGTCGTATTGCGTATTTCTGGATGTCCATACTTGCTGCCTATAGACACTGTTCATGCCATAATAAACAGTCAGATGCGTTAGAATAGAACAGAAAATATTTTTATTCACATTCACCTTACAAAAGGCACTTGTGACGAGTCTATATAATACTAAAACTACCACCAAATCGGAACGCGGCCGCACACTGAGAAAATCCGGCAAGAAACTCAGCGAGCTTGTCTTTTTTTCCTTATTCTATACGAATTTATTGGTATTACATCACGCATTATTACTAGAAAAGATTGGTATGAGGAGCAATTAATCCCAAGCACTCTTTTTCGACAGATATTCAGCAATGGTATAGTATTTTTTTTATACAATTTCACTTTGACACATTTTTAAATTATAAATTTACCAATTTAGTTGCCAATTTTAGGCTGGAATACAAATCTTCTTGGGTACTGGGCCGGAACACGATAGTGGCAAGCACAAGACAAAAGTTGGATGTGATACCTATCCAGTCGAAACATCATAATATATGCTCTACATACGAAATACATTTTTAACTTCTTCCAATATTAGTTTAAATCATAGGAAATTACTGTTACATGTTAGTATCATAGCTAGTTTTTACGCCTATGTGATAATTGGTGACTCATGCTTCTAAACGTAGCACAAAAGGTACCTTAGAGTAGTTCGTGTTGCAACTTTTTTTTGCCCTCCATCAACTCCTCCCAGTAACCAGAAAGCAGCACCAAATTGAGTTACGGTCGCCCGGGAGACAACGCTTGTTGCTGGCGTTGTAGGGAACAGTCCAATCAATCTAAATAATGATGTTTCGGGCTGAGTACTCTGCTCGGTCCACAAAGCCCGGTGAAGTAGTAAAAACCGCGAGATTGGCATCACACTAGTTATTCAACTTCCACTTGCCCGGTTATGGATCTACCACCTTTTCTATTTCTGCTGCCACAACGTGTTCGTCATCTTCCAGAGTAGCCTAACTTGCATAATTGGCGTACTATCCCGGCCTCCCGGGTAGGGATCCACCGCCTGTCCTATTTCTGATGCCACATTAACTCCTTCATGTTCCAGAGTAGCTGAACTTGCATAATTGGCTTCACATCCCGGCCTACCCGGGTAGGGATCCAACGCCTTTCCTATTTCTGATGCCACAATAACTCCGTCATGTTCCAGAGTAGCTGAACTTGCATAATTGGCCTAACATCCCGGCCTAGGGATCCGACGCCTTTCCTATTTCTGAGACCATAATGACTCCGTCATGTTCCAGAGTAGCCGAACTTTAACAATAGGCCACAGGAAAGGTACGCACCTGTAACATCTATGCTGTCTATAGGCCATGGTTATCTCTTACCACCAGGAGACCCGTGTGTTTGTTAGCTGACCCTTCACATAAAAAAATATAATAAATAATGTTTGTTTGTGTAATTCTAATGGAGGACGAAATAAATTAATTATACACCAACATACTCAGCAACCGGTTATAATGGGGACTGGTTTTCAAACATTGATACTTTATTTTGTAGATAAGATATAATGTGTTTTTGGTTTTAGTAAAAATGAGTCATTTCTGTGTTTTCATTACCATATTTAATGTCATTTTTGAAACTAGTAACTAGCAGCAGCTTTACTTCAATTTTTTTTATCTAATAGTTTATACGGATGTAGGATATTTATTTTAAAATGCACTGTAATATACAAACCTCAGATTTAACTGAAATGAATAAGTTAACGTTGTATTTTTTGACAATTTGAATGTAGGTACTGAGTGTCATCATCAGAGATACAAATAATTTGTTTCGGTGTTATCTTTGTTGTCACAACAATTACGTAAAAATATAAAAAGTATCTTAACGCCGATATCCCTGAAGAGGTAGGCAGAGACACAACCTAGCTGAACACACTGAGTCCCACAATGTGATAGACGTGGCAAGCCTATCGCCAACAGGGCACATATCCATTCCCAGACAATCTTATTCTTATTATCAAATTGGAAATACGCACATTTTCTATATTTTTTATAGGGTGACCAGAGGATCGAACCCGGTAAGTCAAGTTCGACGCCAGATGCGATCGACCACGACTATGTTAAATCATGAAATACATGTCAATAATATGTTGTTAATTGTTTTCTGTGACTTCTCACACCCTTTAAAGAACCTTTTAAATACCTAAATAAGTGAAATGATAAATGTAATTTAAAAGTATACTAAAACATAACTTAGTCTATCCAACCAACTAAACCGTCTGGTCTCCTTTGCAGAATAGACCATCTGCCTTCCTGTGCCAGGCAGCTCGTAAAAGGCGATCATAGTCTTACCGTCACTAACACCGTGACATCTGACTAGGTGGTAGAGTCTCACAGCGACAGCGATTGGCACCACCGCCTAACCTAGTCCTGCCGCCATAATGTCAGCGCTTGCCGTTGAATTGTTCCGGTTCAGAGGATAAGGTAGCCGGTAAACTTACTTTTGCTCGAGGCCTAACATCCGGGCGTGAGGTTGGCAGCGCACCATTACCACCTTTGGTGTCTCTAGGCGGCGTGGATTTCTTACCATCAGGAAATCTGTCTGCTTGTTTGTCTTCTAATTTCTTAAAAAAAACATGTTACAGCCATACGCACAGGTGTAAATAAACTTAGTGGGTATGTTATTAGGATATTTCGACTTGTACCAATTTGATAATCTTGAAATATTAAAATTCGGATGTTATTGCAATTTATTTTTATATAATGTGAACGAGTGCCAAAAAGTGTTAGAAAGTTTTATGATAATGTTTTTCGCTCTAATTTTTAGGAACTTTTATACATTTTGAGTATACAAGTCCCATCATCGCCTAAATTTACCACATACAGTGACTCTTTGCTGCAAAAATATACCGATCAGGATTTTTGTTGTTGATTGTTGTCCATTTACCGCCTCGTTGGTCAGTTGGCTAGCGTAAATGCCTAACTATACTGACCACCCGCGAGGCTCGGGTTCTATTGCCGATGGGGGCAGGAATTTGTGTGATGAATATTTAAATGTCTGCATTTCCGCGTCTAAGTGTTAATTAACTTAGTTGTGGTATCTATTAAAGGCGATCATAGTCTTACCGTCACTAACACCGTGACATCTGACTAGGTGGTAGAGTCTCGCAGCGACAGCGATTGGGTTATGAATGTGAAGGAAGCAAGACAGGTTTGTCAGGATCGTGAGGTCTGGCACTCTGCCTACCCCGTAAGGGACTTGGCGGGAAGATATGTATGTATGTATCTATTAAAGTATTTCTATGTATTAGAATCGTTGACTAACACCCATAACAAAGGCATATAATTTGCTTAATTTGGGGCTAGATTCAATTCGTGTAAATTTTGTTCAGGGATATTTATTTTTGAAGACTTCAATGTCTACGTGGCTTACTTGCACTACTTGGCTTTGTAATATTCCTGCTTCAATGAGTCAAAAACTATAGAATGTGAGTACCTTTTCCACGATATTGTATATTAAATGGAAGAAATAATACATGGAGAAATAAGGACAAGCTACACAATACATAAACACAAATACAATTTATAAAAGTAGAAAAAGATTATTTGAGCTGTATAATGAAAGAACATATAACCACACCATTGTATTTAAAGAATATGTAAAAAAATATTCAAAAATTTTCAAAAAGG
>NJDC01003027.1:350847-387842 GCA_002245475.1 Calephelis virginiensis
CGCGTTCCGATCCGGTGGTAGTTTTTAGAATTATATAGACGCGTTACAAGAATCTGTATATGGATCTACGTAATAAAAGCTATTTTGAATTTGAATTTGAATTTGAATAGAATCCAAAATATTCTTATGTGTTAATCAGCGATACGTTAATAGAAATACGTAATATAGACAGGATAAAAAATCGTGTATAATATTATATACTTGATCATGCATTATATTTAAAATTGAAACACTTAAATAGTGTTTAGTATTGCCAGTTAAAACCCGCTTCCGAAACGGAACTCGATCTAGCAATCTGTCACACGTCAAATGTCTAACATTAAACATTAAACATTACTAGTGGTTCCCCCATTGGTCGAAATTCGATCATAATAAATTTTAATATTTTGTTGATAAGAACGCCATCTTCATTTCTCAAGACCAACTACTTTGTTTCCAAACTGTGTAGTGCTCCATTGATCTTCAATCTTTATCATCAATATATTTGTTTGTGTGTGTCAAATTCATGGTAGTATGTGTAATGTTTTATTTTTTGAATTAATGCACTTCATAACCATTATCATTAAAAAATACTAGCGTTCTGCACTTCTCCTACACATAAACTATAAGTGTGCCAAATTTCACACTCCTCCGTCAGCACAATTTTCGTAAAAAGGGGTCCAAAGTTTTTGCTTCAGGTATTAATATATAGATAACCCTTGAATTCTTGTCTGGAGAACGGCTCCAACAAATAGAGATAGGATAAAAAGTCATGTATATACAAATCAATTGGTGTTCGTTAAACCCGCTAAAACTGGAGAACAGCTGGGCCAAATTCCGTCGGGAACTTCGGTTTTGAATTATTTGTAGAAGGCCAGGGAAGTTTTAAAAGTTAAAAATAAGGAAAACTAGGAAAAACGTCATTTTAAGTTTTCTCATACAAACAGAACGTTTGGAACGGTGTTTGCTGGGAGAGCTAGTAGTAATAAGTAGTAGTAGATTTATATAAATGTCTATTCCATGGTTTTTGTTTCAAAAATGTATGTCATGTAGAATGCAGTTAATATAAAATGAAAACTAGGTTGAACTAAAAACTATTGAGAGTAGTGTTCTTGGTGTCTAGATGTGAAAGCTACGAATCCGATGGAGATCGATAGAATTTTTCTAATAAAGGTCAGTTATTTTACTTAACAATATTAGAAATTAAATTTAAAAAAAGATTTACCGGTTAAGAGAACTTTATTTTGGCTTTAGTGCTAAAGATGGAAATAGTACGTTTTCAAGATCACATTTGAATGTACTTTTAGATTATTAAAGTTAAAGCTAGTTTTTGGACTTTATGATACATAATATGCAGAATACACTTAACAACAGTGTGATATGTGAAAAGCTTATCGCCTACGGAGAACATACTCGATTCCGGGCAACGTTGTTTTTTATTACAAAATTTAAAAAAAAACACAATTTTCTTTTCATTGCCCGACCCAGGGATCAAACGTGAGACTTCATGAAATCAATCCCAACACCGGACCGCTACACCACAGAATCAAAAACAAAACGAGAAAGTACCTTTGCCTTCTTACAGGAACTGGGAAACCCGGTTTACGATGATACTGATTAATTAAACATTTTCTAGAATTAGATGAGGAAGTACTTACCCGTGTCGGGGGAATTCCGAAAAATACTTTTTTCACAAACAACGGATTTTTTTGATAAAAATAATAAAATGTAATTAATTTACTTTACACTTATTATTATGATCTCCGTGTTTTCATACCGCGTTTATTACTTCAAAACGAATGTATAGGGTATATTCGCCTGTTCGCGTCCACTCCCCAATTCGCGTCCATTTAAAAAACCCTTAAAAATAAGTGTACTAACAAACTAGGGAAATGAAAAGTCGTTTGTGTCTAAAATAAAATATATTAGAAACACACATACACAGACAAAAGAACTGTTCGCATATTTTCCTGTTTAAAAAAAATAATAAATCTTAGCTATACAAAAAAGTTGTGTAAGTAACTATAACTTTAGTAAAAAAATAGTTGCATACGTAATTTTTCAATGTTTTAAATTTAATTAAAGATTGTATTAGTTCCTTGACTTTGAAAATGAATAAAAGAATAAAAATAATGATGATTTTGATTAATTATTGTATTTTTAAAAGTTAAAATGAGGTGGGCGAGAACTGGTATACCAATTTTAAGAAATAGCCAGTTTGCGTCCAGGGTGGACGCGAACTCATCTACTCTTTCTAACTTGATCCTTTATTTTAATATAAAGAAATATGTTATAAGGATGGGGTTTTATTTTGTTTTCACCATTATTATTAAGCTTATTAAAATAGCCAATTTGCGTCCACATAATTATGGTAATAGAAATAGATAAAGATGTCGAAATTTACCTGGACGCAAACTGGGTGGATGGATTTTACTTTAAATCAGTTTACGTCCCCTTGTTTACTCAAGTACTAAATCTTAAGTAACTGTTTTCTTAAATTAAATAAGACAGTTATAAATAAGTGGTAGCCTTTAGAGTGCATTTAGAGTGCATTGTATAATCCTATCGGGACTAGTACCCGCCACCGCTCCGGAAGGGCATAACCGCAGTAAACTGTTTCTGCCTTCTTCCACTTATACACAAACAGTTATATTATAAATTTTAAGTACATAAAGACAAAGAAGTTGACAAAGGTGCAACTAGAATACGCACGATTAGCCTAAGATACTTAGTTCCACATTGCAATATATGGCAAACCTATTGCCAACCGGGCACATGTTCTATGTTTTCATTAGAAATTAATAAAGATAAAGAGCATATCAAGAACGAAAGAGGTAACACGATAGGTAAAAATAGTTAGAAAAAAATTTAAGGAAACTAAATTTTTTTGTAAAATGGACGTGCTCGATGTGAAATCTCTAAAAGAAAATTGACTACCTGCAGATCTAACAAAAAATTTTAAAGATTTTAAAATGTCTATTCTAAAATGAAGATATTGTAGATGCGAAAAAAAGAAAAATCGTATGACCAAGTGGTGACGTGCCTACTATATACAATCGATGATATAATTTCGGGCTCCAAATCATCTAAGCTGCAAACAGTAATGAACTAATGAATGACGATTGGAAAGAAAAAGGCGTATCTACATTTAAATGCAAATAAAACCAAAATAGCACATGAACGACATATAGTCAGAACGTATTCAAGAGTTAAGTAGACGTAGTGGCACTGAAACAAATAAATGAATTTGTATATCCCGGTAGTACTATTTGCAGGGATAGTTTGACTGATGGCAATCGTAACAATAAGATCAGAGAAAGAGTGAGATTATAAATAAGTATTTTGTTACAATAATGAGTAAGGACATGTTCCGTTGTTTGGTTCATGTTGTAAGAATGGCAGATGAAAGATTGCCAGTACAGACATACATTGCGAAATTGGACGGACGTACTTAGTTACCCGGGGAGACCTTGGTTGACGTTCCATGGGCAATTTAACCCAGGGGCAACGCTTGTCATCACAGTCCAACCAACCAACCAGTTTCTTTGTATGAAAAAAGTAATGAGTGTGAAGGAAGCTAGTGACACTTGGTACTTCATATTCTCTGCCAACCCGGTAAGGGACTAGGCGTGAACATATGTATTTTATAAAAAAAGACTTAAAACCCAATATTTCTATAAATTGTTTTAATAATCTCCCCTTAACCCCTTTATAAGTTGGTGGACGCAAACTGGTCCATGGGTAGACGCGATCTGCATTTTGTGGACGCAAACTGACGAAATCGCCTTATTTCGATTATTTTAATTATTAAAAAATAATCACTAGACATTTTGGCTAAAACTTAGCTTCATCCTAAAATAGACGACGGCTGGGTTACAATATTAGTTAATTCAGAACTAGATCTAGAACATTTTTATATTTTACCTCAAACCTGCAAACTCCACTGAGTGAACGCGAATTGACGAAATTTCGAATTCGAAACCCGAAATTAATATAGTTTTAATAAGTATTTTTATTTTTTAGCACTTGCCCTGTGCTTGGGATAAATTTCTATAAATTTTAAAGAAAGAAAAAATTTCGCCCCAGACAGGATTTGAACCTGTAACCTTTCGTCTCAAGCCGATGAATGCTCTAACCAATTGAGCTACTGAGGATTCAAGTCCCGTGGCGAAATTTTTTCTTTCTTTAAAATTTATAGAAGTTTTAATAAGGCTTGGGACCGATACCATAAGTACAAGTTCTATAAAGGTACGAGGGTCATTCAATAAATTTTTAGCCTAAGAAAAATAAAGAAAATTTTGAGAAAGTAAAGATTTATTTTTCAACATAGTCTCCTTTCAATTCAATACACTTGGACCAGCGATGCTCCAACTTTTTTAACCCGTCAAAAAAATACGATTTCCCGAGGTCTTCAAAATAGGCCTCTGTGGCGGCGATGACCTCATCATTCGACCCAAATCTTTTGCCGACGAGTGACTTTTTCAGATTTGGGAACAAGAAAAAGTCGCATAGAGCCAAGTCCAGAATACGGTGGATGGGGCAGCAATTCGTAGCGCAATTCGATCAATTTGGCCATGACAACGGCGGAGGTGTGAGCCGGTGTTGTTGTCTGGTGTGAGCAAACGCGGCACCCATCGCGCCGACAACTTTTTCATACCCAATTCTTCGTGCAGAATATGATGCACTGTCCCATCTGCGATGCCTACAGTCTCAGCTATCTCGTGAATATTCAGTCGCCGGTCTGCCAACACGAGATCGTGAATTTTTTTTACGTTTTCTTCTGTAGTAGCCGTTTTCGGTGCACCTGGGCGTGCCTCATCAAAAACCGACGTGCGGCCACGAGTAAACTCGTTGAACCAATTTTTGACGGTCGCCATCGAAGGAGAAGAGTCACCGTACACAGCATCCAAGCGCTCTTTGATTTCGCTGCGCGTTTTCCCTTCCAAAAACAAGAATCTAATCACCGAACGATATTGTTCTTTTTCCATTTTTGCAAAACCGACCGACACGCTCGCTTCCAAAGGCTGTCGAAACAAAACAAATGAAAGGAAAAGACTGAAAACTACTTGATAGACTTCAAAAAGTATTTACTGCACGATAGTAAAACTCTTTTGTAACAACAACGCCATGGGGCGATGAGGCTAAGTAATTATTGAAGGCCCCTTGTACTTCAGAAACAGAATCAGTAAAATCTTTATTTACTTAAACCATATAAGTGGTATTTGTGCGCGTCGACATTTTTTTTTTAACCCACCACAGGATCGGAACGCGGCCACACACTGAGAAAACCCAGCGAAAGAAATTTAGCGGGCTTGTCTTTTTTCAATAATAATAGTGACAATATAAACTAGATTAAAAATATAAATTACAATCTTACTTTTACTTTAATAAAAGGTACTACAAATCACATTACAAATTGCAGTGGGAGATTGAAACCTCTATCCCCAAGCATGTTCATATTCCAAAAATCTTCTTAGCAGTTCTTGTTATTTCGATACCTGGATACTACTTCCAAAGTGGGTACCTGTACTCCGTATACCAGCACTGTCCGAATACCGATACCTAGCAAATATCTGTACTAATACCGATAAATACCTGTACCAGTATAAAACCCTTAAACCAATAGTACCAATATTACAGTTAGTTAACTAAGACTAAGACAATCTAGATATTTAGAGAAAAGATTCGTGTTCCAAACATTTTTTTTCCTGTTATTCACCACTTTTAATATTTTGGTTACAGATACTTATATTAACAATAATAATCAGCATCGTCGCGGCATCTAGAGAAAACGTTTATCATACACCTGGCAATGGAAAATATTATCAGGAGAAGACCCTTCCAAAGAAACATTCAACGCTCAAGAGATATAACAATAGACGAAATTGGTCATCGAAAACCTATTCCGAACTATACGATAACATGCCGCCATACTTAGTGTTTAATAAAAAGACGGGAGCCTATTTCCCTTTTTTCAAATTCCCTCAAGAAAATATCAGACGCAAAGACACTATTACCAACAAGGCAAATAAATATTACAATACATAATACCATACTGTAAGGTCTCAAAGATAAAAATATTTGTTAAGTAATAAAAGTACCTACTGCTATATTTTAATCCTGTTTTCTTAGATTTCCTTTAAATATAAAAATAAATACTAAATATTCCCTGACAAATTATATAAATTGAATCTAATTCCAAAGTAAGCAAATGATATGTGTGTTATGAGTGTAAATAAACGATACTAACACATAGAAATACTTAAATATATATCAATATATATATAGGTATTGTGTTACTGTGTTTGTCACTGAACTCCTTCTAGACAAGTGGGCCGATTTTGATGAACATTTTTGTGTGTGTTCAAGGGAATTCGGGAATGGTTTAGATTCACAATCTCCTGGAAAATGTTTTTTTAATTATTTTTTTAACAATAAGTAGTTGTTGATTTTGGAAAGTTTCACATTGGATCCGACAGACTGCGCTACTATCAAATCATTAATGTCAAGCGATACGAAGTTTGCTGGGTCAGCTAGTACCAGAATAAATTCTATAAGAAATGAGTTACGTCTCTTTAACATTTTAAACTATATTTTAAAATGTCGCTAATATTGTATTTTAATACAGTACCTAAAATGATAAGTCCGATTCCAATTTCCATTTATTCAAAATTTAAGGAAAAGCCTACAGACACACTACTTTATTTTTTATTGCTCGAAGAGGTATATTTGTATGTATAATGTCGTAACTTGGATAGCGCAGAGGGCGGAATGTCGCTACTTTCCGTTCGGCGGGTAAAATAGTACAATACATCCCAAAGATTAGAAAAATAATAAATGCTTTAGATAACAGGTAATTATTGACCGACGCGAAACAAATATGTGGCCTGATGCTTTCTTTTTTAGAGACCGAGATGCATGTGATTTTTTTGACTAACACAAAGTCACAAAGTGACAATATTTTTCTTTTTGTTGTGTTTACATCAATTATTATTTTATATCCCGTTTCTAATTCATTGAGTACAAAGATAACAATAACATAAATATGTGTAATATTTAAATCTAAAATAGATTGAAATAAAATTGCAAAAATCCGATTTTGATGGCAAAATTGTCACCTAACTACAAAATAATTGAGTATTTACTCGATTTCCCTGGGATTTCATCAGCAGATCAAGGAAGCATGAGACCACCTCAAAAGTAAGTTTTTATAAATAAGAGAAGAATTTTGAAAAACAGGTCACGAATAAGTGAAAAATCGATTAAAATACTTACACAAAAATATAAGAGTTAAACATAACACTTGTTAATTTCAAAATCGATTAAAAAGTAGCGTAAATCACTAAAATTCCGTCCAATTTAAAGTGAATAAAACAAAATCAAAATGGAATTATTTAACTATTGTTTTGTTAAACGTATTTCACACATTGCTATATTAATTTATGAATTATTTAAACATTAAAGACATTTTAATTTAGTAATTTTTGGTAGTGACTCTATTAATAAATAAATTAAAAACCACAAATACGCAAAATACAATTAAAATTCAAAAAAAAACTTTTATAGTTAGAATATGCACCGTGTGGTATTAACCTATGACAATACACCAAAATCGATAATAGGTGAGCTCAAGAGGGTGGTTTATGGAAGTAACTTGAGTATATAAAATCTCTACATAGAGCCGCGAATGTTGTGACTATGTTTTTTTAATTGCAAACTGTGTATGTTTCAATCATATTATGCGTGTCAAATTAGGTGCAATGGACTTATTGAGTGCTAATAAGTATGTACATGTTTAAATAATCTAATGATTTAAGTTTGACGTAAGGTGACATAAGAATGAGAAACTTTCTTTGTTTTTTGAAATTTTCTGATCCTCCTACTTCCTTAAGTTTACATATTTATTGATTATTTGAATTATACCATTTTTGACAAGCAATTAATCCAAGGGATGCAATTAAAATATTAACCAGATGAAACTTAAATCGCGGCTCTATAATATAGATTTTAAGTATGCTGGATGTGTTTAACGTTGGCCCCTAGAATAATCCATCTCTTGGGCTCTCCTATTACAACAAATCCAGAAGCTGCAAAGATTTGAAAAAAATAGCCTTACAGCAGCGACTGCTGCTGCTAATCGACATTAAGAACAAAAAGTAGGCAAGTAAGTATCTTCACGTACATAAGAGGTAGGATAAGGCACCACCAGGGTACCCACGATTATCCGAAGATACTAAGTCCTACAATGTGATAGGTGGCTAGCCTATCGCCAACCGGGCACATGTCCAATCACAAGCAACGTTTTATTTATTAAAAAATTTGAAAAACCCAATTTTCTTTTTGTTGCCCGACCCGAGAGCCGTACCCGAGACCTCACGCAGCCAAGTCTGACACCTGAACCGCTAGACCACAGAGGCGATAAAGAATAGATAACTAAATATTTAACAAACGTTTTCAGTTCCAGACCGTTGATTCATTTTATCAAAATATGAAGCTGTGGGTTAGTAACAAACGTTTTGTATTTAATTTAATTTTGATACTAATTATTCTTATGATTTAATGAAATTTTGTCACCTAGTGGAAGTCTGGTATTTTAGTTTGATGGATTATTCAACCAAAGCAACCAGTCAAATGTGGTTGTATCCTACCTTCGCAAAAACTTTAAACACCCAAACTGTGTCATAGCTTTACATTTTCCGCCACCATTACGTCAGTACTTACTATCATCTTGCTTACAAAATAGTTTTTTGGTTCCAACTTCAGATTAACAACATTCCATTAACATATTTAGTAAAAGAAATTATCTTTACTTTCATATTCCCGAAGAGGTAGGGAGATGCACAGGCAGAGGCATAAACTAATGGCTATACTTTTTCATCAGGAAATCAGTCAGTCTGACAGGACTGAACTACAAATAAAGTAAATTTTTATACACTGTACCTACTAATTTTTCGAGGATAAGAGGAAAATTAAATCCAAGAAACCGTCGCTTTCATTTGATTTAGTTTGATCAAAATTGGCTTAGATTTTAAGCTATTCTACTCGTCTCCTAATAATATTTCAAACTAGATTAAAAAACGCCGTGGGCCGCTAGATTCGGCAGTAGCTTCACTGCCGATTGTAACGGCGCGGCATTATTTATTTATTTAAAGCCGAGTGGTATATTTTAATAACAAATAAGCAATAAGTTTCTCACGGACGTCTATGGCAGAGAAACGTCTACGACGTCGCAACGCTGCAACGTAAACCGACGATTTTAACAACGCGATTATGTGTTTAGACCCTCATACATATTATAAAATCTTCGCCGCTGTGGTCTAGCGGTCCGCCATCGAACTTGACTTCTTGAAGCACGGGTTTGATCGCCAAGGCGGGCAGTAAATAATATGTTTTTTTCAATTTTCCAATAAAATCAACGTCCCAGTGTAAAAGTAAAAAACACATTAAGAAATATATAAGATCTGGTGTGGTTAAAAGTAGCTGTTAAGCTTGTCGCAGGTCATAGCTCTCGGGTGGGGTTTTCACTCGCTTAGGGTTTTTACAGAGCCTCATTACCACGCTTGAGGAAACTTGTAGTGTACTTTAATTACTTTTGTGTGCTTATTTTTGTTTGTTTTTTTAAACACTAAACTATCTACTTATTTTTTTAGCGCACAGCCTATCTACAATGAATTGAGATTGGGATTAGGTGATGCCCCGTAGTAGCTTTTGCACTTTTTTTTATGATATTGGAAGGCATATAATGGATTTCACGATGATAAAGAATTTACGCCGCCTAGAGACACCAAAAGTGGTAATGGTGAGTTGCCAACCTGAATTCGGGATGTTAGGCCTCAAGTAAAAGTAAGTTAACCCCTACCTTACCTTCCGAACTGGAATACGTCAACGGCAAGCGCTGACGTTAGGGCGGTAGAAATATGTAAGGCGGTGGTAACAAACGCTGCGAACCTTGTCGGATGTCACGGTGTTAGTGAAGGTTTGCTCCCACTGCTCGCTGTTTACTAGCTGCCTGGCAGGAACGCTGATGGTCTATTCTGCAAAGGAGCCCGGACCTAAACGGGGAAATCTAGTCTGAAAAGTTTGTATCTAACTACGCTTAAGTGGGTCGAATTTTATAACCCGACACCGATTCTTGGAGAAAAGGTGGTCTTTTCTCCTAGAATCAGTTTGGTTGTTATGTTCAACCGTTTTGTTCCGGGTTCTTTGCGTAGAATTGACCAACCATCGGCCGGTCTGTGTGGTAGTCTGAAAGAACCTAGCAAAAGCCGAAAGGGCTATTCTTATTATAGACAAGAGCACTGGTAGTAGAATGCTGAGCAAAAACTCTCCTGGGTAGGGATCGACCTCATCACCTACTCCGTATTCGTTGGTCCTAAGCCTCCTTGAAAAATATATAACGACATTATAAAAACTTTCCTAAAATATTACGTGTACATCAATAAATTTTTGATAATAAAAATAATTAATTAAAAACTGTAAAAACCCACTCCAACTACTTCATTCGCGTCGCGATTTGATAATTCTTTTTTCGCAAGATAGCAATAATGTTTTTAAAATGGTCCCATATCATTTTTGATCAATATCTTACAAGTAATTTTTGAGTTCCAATTAATAATGCATATTTTTTTAATTATTAAACTGAAAAAAAATTGCCCTATTAAGTATCAAAAACCACTAGTCGGATTATGTTAAAAGTTAAACAAATGTTTTTGAAATTTATGTTAATAAAATGACCCAAAAGACGTTATCTTAACTTATTTGAAAATAAATGTCTTCACTCCTATAGCCAAAGGTACTACGAGGACACCCACGAATAGACGAATAACCTAAATCTCACAGTGTGATAGGCGACAAGCCTATCTCCAAACGGACACACTTCCAATCCCTGGCAACTTCGTTTTTATTGGAAAATTCAAACAGTACAATTTCTTTTTATTGCCCGGAGATAAAACCCTATACCTCATGGAGTAAAATCTTACATCGAATCATTAGTTAGAATATCAAAAAAATACTGGATTTGTGGCACACCATATTTTACTGCACTGCGCGCTTTCTAATTGATAGTCATGGTTCAATCGGTGATAAAAATGCCGTACAAAAATAAATGACCAAAATGGACACACTTTTGAATTCTCATCTGCACTCAGTTGGACAGCTTACAGGTTACGGCATAGTGCTGAATCTTATTATTTTATGCTCGTATATCGTCCTATATACGCTACCTGGATGTTCATATGACCCATCTATTTTTGGCATGGGCCTGTAGTCTAAAAGCAATTCGTGCAAAATCATTCCTTAACCATTCCAAAATATCAAAAATTCACAACATTAACATTCAAGTTTTCACTTCTGCCGCAACTCCCGGATTGCAACCCGTCGTTTTTTTTAGTTGGAAAACAAGGTTACTGATTCAAAAAAAGAGGTTAGTGGAATAGTCAAGAATTCAAAATATTAAAAATTGACTAAGGTCGTACTGACTCCAAAAAGGAAGTTCTCAATTTGAGTATGTTTGATTCTTGATCATGAACTGATTTTGTTGATTATTGTATCATCGAACATAGGCTTACCATCACTAGCTTCGTGACATTTAACTAAATGATAGAATTTCACAGTGACTCACCCGGATTGTTACCACAGCCTTATCTACTCCTGCCTCTGTAACGTCAGCGTTTGCCTTTGAAGTGTTCCGGTTCACAGGATAAGGTAGCCGATAAACTTACTTTTCTCTAGGTCTAACATCCTAGCCTCAGGTTGGCAACGCACCATTAGGTACCACCTTTGGTGTCTCTAGGCGGCATAAATTTCTCGCCGTCACGAAATCCGTCTGCTTGTTTGCGTTCCAATATTATTTACAGAAAAAAATCAGAATCCAAGTAAGTGGTTTTTGAGTTAAACTTAATCATGAATTAATTTTTGTTTATACTGAATATACGAAAAATATGCATAATTAATTACAACTCAAAACTGCTACTAGAACGTTGAAAAATCGATGTGGGAACATTTCGGAGTCATTACTATCAGCTATCTTTCGAAAAAAGAATGATCAAATCGCGATTTGGTACCTAATAAAAAAGTTGGAGTCGGTTCTTTTAGTTTTAATGCGTTTAGCCATTAATTTCCTTTAAAAGAATGATAAAATTATATTCCAAAATAAAACACAAAAGTGCTCCAAATAAGTGTGAGGTTTTATGTGTTTTCAAAAATTCTAATACTTAACCTTGACAAACTTGAATTTACCATTTAAAATACATAAATCTGATTAAAGTTCATTTAATACGATAATTTCTTGACGACAAAGCAAAAAAACATATTCTATGAAATAAATAATGCTAAAGGTCATTATATCCAAATAATAGTATAAAAACCTGAAAAGGACATGAATCTGTATCAGTCGGAGAAAACGTCCAGATTGTGTATACCTCATCGAACAATTTAAATTCAAAATGTCCAAAATTGTGGTAAGTTAATTTTAGTATAACTTTATGTCTTGCTGCATGAAGAAATAGACCCTTAGTTTATACGATCTATCTATACGTTGGTACGAGTATACGGTCTTAGCCGCAGATCATTGGCCCTGATCGACGGATGCCGATTCAAGTAAACATATTTCTTCAAAGACGCAAAAGTAATGATAGTAAGAAAGAATTTCAGTGTTATGATAATGCATCTTTGTCAACTTCGCCGACAAAATATATGATATCTAAACTTGCTCCCAGCAAGTTCCGTATAAAAAGTCCTAACACTTTAGTTATAAGAACATGTTCTTTAAGCTAAAATTTTAATTTAGCTAGTTTTACCAATCGTTTTTTTGCAAAGCAACAGATGTTATGTTGTACCGATTCCATCCTAGGCACTTGGTGGAAGTATAAAATAGTAAAGAATAGTTATAACAAGAATAATACTTAACACGAATACGAATATGACTTTCGGCCAATATTAAAAACCTACTTAAAGATAGAGCTAGGTTTTCTTAAATTTGATTGCTAAAATATTTTTGTTAATTATTAGTAAATGACAGTGGTTGCCTAGCAATTGATCTAAAATAACCCTATCTTTTACCTTAGACAGATTATTAATATTGGCCGTATAACTACAATTGCGGTTGTAATAGATATTAAATGTAAACCTGGAGATGCTGTAGAAGCAAATCCCTTTAAGCTAACTTTGTTAAATTTAAAGAACTAAGTATAATAAAGGAAACAGTGGAAGTATATAATAATAGCAGGTTTTATGTTAATCTATTGGTATAAGTAGTTTTGAAACCGATAGTATCTACACAAACCTGCGAATGACTTAATAAAGGTAAGTTGATTATACATATAATTGTACCTAAAAGTAATGAAGTAGCTTAGTTTAAATTTTAAGATATACTACAGACAACTTGGCACACATTAAGAGAACACTTACGAGGGCCAAACTGAAAGTTTTTAGAACTGGCAACTTAAAAGCATTATATTAAAAAATAAGTTCAAATTTTGAAAATAGAACTCTTTACCAATAATATTGAGTATACATTTCATTCATTTGTCATTTGTTTTACGATTTGGCGGCAAATTGAAAATTGTTTGTGCACGTCAGAATTAATTTAAGCCGAGAAAATTTTCGTGCAATGATTTTTTATGACTTTCGATGTCATATAAGTCAACAAGAAAGTTATGATAGACTTCGATTGGCTTTTCACGATGAAGCCCCATCTCGTGCCACAGGTTACAACTGGTTTAATGAATTCAAACGTGGTCAAACTAATCTCACCGATGATTTGCGTGAGGGACGGCCTTCTACAGCGACGACTGAAGACAATATCAGTGTTGTGCGGCGTATGATAGAGACTGACAAAAGAGTGACCTATCAGCAGATTCGGATAAGTCTAGGCATAGGTATGAGTCAAGTGCACAAAATCCTCATTTAGCGTTCAGGAAGCTTTGTGCCCGCTGGATACCGCATAATTTGACCGAGGCTCAAAAACTCCGCCGTGTTGATTGGTGCCGAGAAATGATCCAAAAATTTAACGGAGATGACTCAAATGCTGTGTTCGACATACTAACGGGTGACGAAAGCTGGATTTACTGTTATGATCCGGAAACCAAAAGACAGTCTGCTTAGTGGGTGTTTCCTTCCGAAGAGTTGCCAACTAAAGTGAAGAGAGGTCGAAGTGTTGGAAAAAAGATGGTGGCCTCGTTCTTCGGAAAGACAGGTCATTACGCGACAGTTGTCTTAGAGGATCAGAAAACGGTTAATGCAGAGTGGTACACTAACAACTGTTTGCCACTTGTCTTGGAAAAAGTTCGAGAGAAACGACCTCGCAGCAGGATCCTCCTTCATCACGACAATGCCTCGTCGCACACCGCCAGGCAAACGATCGACTATTTGGCGACCTCAGACGTGGAATTACTGGGTCACCCGCCGTATAGCCCCGACCTCGCACCCTGCGATTTTTATTTATTCCCGAAAATAAAAGAAAAACTTCGAGGAAAACATTTTATGGACGCCGAAGAAGCAGTGGCTGCGTTTCAAAACGCCGTCGAAGAGACCCCTAAGGCCGAGTGGGCAAGGTGCTTTTCTCAATGGTTCCATCGAATGCAGCGATGTATTGATGTAAATGGACGCTATTTTGAAAAGTTATAATAAAACTATTAACTTGTTAGAATGCTTAGTTTTTGATTTTCTAAGAACTTTCAGTTTGACCCTCGTATTTGGTCGGCGATGAAGGCAAAAACGCACTTTTGTAAAAATTAACTTGGTCATCAACTCACATTTATGTTTTCAAAGCCGTATTATGACAAATTAGCTTCGTGGTCGCCTCTGTGGTCTAGCGGTCCGGGTGTTGGACTTGACTGCATGAGGTCCTGGGTTCGAATCCCGGGTCGGCCAACATAAAGAAAATTGGATTTTTCCAATTTTCTCATTAAAAAAAATGTTGTTCGGGATTGGAAATGCGCCCGGTTGGCGATAGGCTTGCCACCTATCACATTGTGGGACTTAGTGTCTTCGGCTAGTCGTGGGTGCCTTGGTTGTACCTCTGCCTACCTCTTCGGGGATATGAGCGTGAAGATACTTTACTTTACTTTTTTAGCTTCGTACTTTAAGAAAATCATAATAGTTCTATTTTTTTCCAAGCGCATAGTAATCTGTCGAACACTCTATACATCTCATAAAGATATAGACTACTACTGGGCCCTAACTATGAGTTTTACAGCTTGTCAAGTTTTCTATACTCGCTACCGCATCTGTAACCTATACCAACTCATAATCCGTACCATGAGTTCGTATAGATTACGTTCGGTAAGTTACTTGTCGAAATCTATGACACTATTGTGGTCTAAAAATGTGTTTCCCTTAGTTACCAATAGAGGCGCTGTTCAAAGTTTTCATACAAATAATTTGAAGACCCCGTTATGAGTATAGTAAACTTGGTAAGTGAAAACTCATGATGAGGGCTCTGAGACTTTACCATAATTTGGTATAAATTACGTTCGGTAAGTTACGTGTCATAATCTATGACTTTTTTGGCTTAAAAATGTGTTTCTCTTAGTTACCAACAGAGGCGCTGTTCAAAGTCTTCATACAAATAATTTACAGAGACGGTAGCGAGTATAGTAAACTTGACAAGCCGTAAACTCATGGTAAGAGCTCTGGAGTTTACTGTCCTAACAAAGAAATGATGTCATTTCCAAATATTGCCTACTCTTTAATTATATATTTTTCATTATTATTATTTAAATATTCTTACACAAATTAGTTAAAAAATATTAATTGCAAAGCTATAGTTTAATTAATTTGAAAATATTTTAATATTAACAATTTTTGCGTTATCTACCATAAACTATTCTTGTCTCTCTTAATTTTATGTTGTCACCGAAAGATAACAAAGTATGTTTTGGTTCGCTTTTTGGGTTTGCCTGCACACGATATTAGACGATTATACACACTTCAATCAATTTCATAAATTGACATTTATCAACAAAACAATGTTTAATTTCAGATTCTCGCTTTGGTACTTGTAGCTGTTGCAGCGGCTTCAGCAGGTAAATAGAAGATGCTGTTAACATTTTTGTTCTGAGGACATATTTAGTTGTAGTGTAGGGTAGGTAGGATCCACTGCGTTATTTTTTCCTATCGCCATAATATTGCGCTCCGGAATAAACAACCAAGCCAGTAAACTTATACATCAGGCACGTGACGCACCTATAAGATCAGTGGGGTTTATAGACCACGGTGGTCTCTCATAGTGTGCTTATTTAATGTCTTATCTCATGAATCTTTCTCCCCGTGTTGGTCCGGGCTCCTTTGCAGAATAAACCATGTGCCTTCTTATCAGGCAGCTTGTAAAAGGCCAGCATAGGCTAACCGTCACTAAAAGCGTGTCATCCTACTAGGGTAAGGTAGCCGGTAATCGAGCAAAAGTATTGCTTGAGGCCTAACATCTCGACCTCAGGCTGGCAACAATTGTACAATTAACACTTTTGGTGTTTCTAGGCGGCGTGAATTTCTGGCCATCAGGAAATGCGTGTGCTTGTTTGCCTTTCATTTATCAACAATTTTAAAAAATAATAATAATGGAATACACACATCTAAACGTATTCCGGTGGAGAAACCAAACGATGTACAGACGTAGTTGCATCCACATCTAAATTTACTATAATATCAACGTCATAATTTTTCTTCTAGAACCTTCTGGATTCTTTGGCATCGGCGCAGGAGCTCAAGGTTCAATCGGTGGTGTACCCGTCGCTGCTGGTTTCGAAGAAGGTGTTGATTCTCACGGAAACTACCACAAAACAGGTGGGATTGGAATAGGTGGTGCTCAATTAGGTGGACGCGTTGACGCACGACCAACAGTGTAATGAAATTCTCACTCTTCAACGTTATTTAATGATATACATCTCTTCAAAGGAAATCAGATGAAATTGTTACCATAATAAACATAATGAAGCTTTAGTATTTAGTTTTATTATCTACTAGCGGCCCGGTACGTGCTTCGCTTCGTATATGACCGCATGAATGACATAACGAACAAAACAAAAAAAGAAAAAAAACAGGTGAAAAACGTTTCAATGTGCAGCATATTCCCCATCTGAAAAAGTTTTAATTATACAGAAAAATACCCATTAACAAAACGATCCGCCATTTATTGAATTCATTAGTTACAAAAACGTGATAAATTAAGAACCGCTATACCAATTTTATGCAAACCTAACATAAACCATCTACTAAATAGTCCGGACAAAGCCTAAACATTTGGTTTGGATAATAGAGCCCGTTCTTGAGTTATAAAATTATAAAAAAAGTGGCATTATTTTTTATATAAATAGATAGCCTAGGTCGGCAAACTCCCTACCGTCTGACATTTGACAGCAGATAACAGTTTGTATAGAAAAGAATAAGTACTGTTATTCTATTTTGTTGTGTTGGTCCGGGCTCCTTTGTAGAATAGACCATCTGCCTTTCTTGCTAGGCAGCTCGTAAATGGCGAGCTATTCAAGCCTAAAAGCTCACCGTCACTAACACCGTGACATCTGACAAGGTGGTAGAGTTTCGCAGCGACTGACCCAGATTGGTACCACCGCCTTACCTATTCCTGCCGCCATAACGTCATGACGTGTTCCTGTTCGGAGGGTAAGGTAGCCGGTAAACCTCCTTTTGCTCGAGGCCTAACATTCTGACCTTAGGTTGGCAACGCACCATTACCACCTTTGGTGTCTCTAGGCGGCGTGAATTTCTTTCCATCAGGAAATCCGTCTGCTTGTTTGCCTTCCAATATCTTAAAAAAAAAACCCACAGGAGAAGTGTGATGAACATTTTACATATCTGTATGGAACTGTGGCATCATAACATTTGAACTCCCCCCGATCATAGAAGACCTCGCCACGTGTTATCGGATCTCCCGGACCCAATAACCGCGGCAAGCGCTATTCTCCCAACTCCAAACCGGAACACGACAATCTCACATCACCTTAACATAACACTACACCGTCTCCGCCGGTCTCGGCGACGAAGACCTCTCTTGCGCCCGGCGCCTAACGCCGAGCGACGAGCCACAAATACTCCTCCACCAAGTCCACCCAGTAACCAGAACGCAGCACCAAGTCGAGGTACGGTCTCCCGGGAGACAGCCCTTGGTGCTGGCGTTGTAGGTAACAGCCCAATCCATCTAAATAATGATGTCTCGGGCTGAGCACTCTGCTCGGCCCACAAAGTTCGGTGAAGTTGTAAAAAATCGTAAGATTAGCAACAAATTAGTCATTAAAAAAAAAAAACATTTACACGAATGGACCGATTTCGATGGAGTTTTTTTATTTAAAAGCTGGCGTGATCGAGATTTTTTTAGCTACGTTAATTACATGTAGGTTTCAACGTGGATCAACACATTAAATTAAGGCAGTATTCTAAATCTTATTTTAAATGAAAAGTGAATAATTAATACCCAACAGAAACTTATAGATTGCTTTAAAGATCATATGCCTTTTCTCGGATCTTCAAGTATTTCCAAACCAAATGTTATGAAATTGTAAGATATTTTAATTTTAGGACTTGTCTGGTCTTGGCATATGTTTCAAAAAATAACTGGCGAGACAGGACATTACCAACGTTTTTTTAAGTTTTAGTACTCAATATGGGAAACCCTAAATTTTGTTTCTATTTTTCTATTTTTGTGTGCAAATCTTAATGCGGATTACAGAATCTACTCACCAAGTTTGAACAGCGTAGGTCTTAAAGTTTCGGAAAAAGTGGTTGTGACATACGAACGGACAGACATCTATGATTTAATCCTAAAGTGTTCTTAATAAATATTCTAATTGAAATATATTTAAATTACTAAAATCTGACCTTGAAAAACTAGAATCCTGGACCATTTAAAATATTAAGATAATTAAGGTTAATTCAATATTATAATTGCGTGATAATAAAGCTTAAAGCATATATCTATAATCTATAGTAAAGTAAATATGAGATAACTTGTGTGGAAGACTGAAAATATTGATAAAAGTCAAAAATCAAAGAGTATTTAAACCTGAAAAGGACATGTATATATATCAGTCTGAGAAGAAGTCCAGATTGTACTGTTGAATAATTTAAATTCAAAATGTCCAAAATCGTGGTAAGTCTATTTTAATATTACTTTATAAATTACCATTTTTAATGCCTGAGCATCATTATTACAAAAATTATACTAATATTATAAGAAAGTAAGTCTTTCTGTCAGTTTCTTTTTCACAAAAAATCCGCTGAACCAATTTGAATGACATTTGATAAGCTTACAGCTAAAGATCTAAGTTCAAACTTAGGCTAACTTTTTTCAAAAGTCAATCCCAATGGATAGGGGATGAAAGTAACTAATTAATTAAGTAATGATTATAACCCAATTTAATGGACTATTAATTATTAATGTAAAAAATATTATCAAACAGAAGGTATTTGATACAGATCTCCTGATAGAACCTGCTTAAATTTCAGAACAAAATTATCTTTATATCCGTACCCCTAAAGAAGTAGTAGAGGTACAACCAGGCCACCCGTAACTAGTCAAAGGTAGTTTAGTGATTAGTTTAACCTATCGCCAACGGGGCAATTTTCCGGAATTGGCAATGAACAACGTTAATGTTCAAGTTTTCACTTCTGCCAGCACTCTTAGAGTGCAACCCATTGATTTTTTATCTCCTTCGTTTACCCAAAAGAGGCTGAAGGACTTTTATGGGGTCGTCTGTACCCGGTATTAGATGATCATACCTATAAATCACTCGATCACCACATAACTGGCATATAACCTACACAAATAACAAAACCATGTTTATTTTCAGATTCTCGCTTTAGTACTTGTAGCTGCTGTAGCAGTTTTAGCAGGTAGTATTGGAAGTATTTTTTTGTGTACATTTACGGTTTGTTTTGCAGTAACACTGGAAATTTCTAAAAATATTTTTTTGTTTGTTTATTTATTCAAAATAAGTATCTGAGTACATTTTTTGAAAGTCAATAATGTCTTACTTAATAATAACACAACATAACATAAATTACAAATCATTCTGTATTCCAATACATATGATCAGAGATATATATAAGCGTTAAAATGTCTACTTTTTAATCACAAAACCTCGGGAACTATTGAGCATATAAATATAAAATTAGAAAGATAGATAGTTTAATGCACATTCCGACTTACACCCCAGCAGCAGAATAACGTTACACCTAAAATAACATTTACAGCGTTTACTGACCACAATTTTCTCTTACCGTCATGAATGCCAGTTCATTGTCTTACTCCATTAAAAAACCTTAACTTTTCACATTACATCATTAGGAAAAAAATATTAATGGAAATATTTACTTTCAGACCCTGGCTTATTCGACATCGGCGCGGGAGCTAAAGGATCATTTGCCGGTATACCAGTCGGAGCTGATTTCGAAGAAGGTATTGATGCTGATGGAAACTACTACAAATCCGGTGGAATCGGAATAGGTGGTATGAAAATAGGCGCAAGCTTTGGAGCTGGCTTAGGTTTATCGTCCCAAGATAAAGGAGCAGCTGAAAATGGGGAATCTGCAGCCCAAGTATCAGCAGATCAACAGTCACCAGACCTAGAGACAACAAACGAACAGGCAGCAAGCCAGTATGGTTCATAATAGAAATTTATTTCCTTTACAATGTTATTTAACGATTAAATATTATTGGATGATTTCTCAAAGAAAATAGACTATTCTTATTATAATAAATAAGTAATAACACAAGATGGAGACTAAGATTACGTAAGATTACAATTTGATATTTCTTATTTATCATTAAAGTTTATGTTATTGATTGAAACGGTTGTTAATTTTGGAAATAAATAAAATAGATAACTTATCAAGCATCAGTATTGGTTTTCTTTGTAGAAACTAGCACAATATTTTTAATGTTTTTGCCTGTTTCAACCACATCTTGTCTTCTGTTAATTATAACTTGCCTTATGGATCTTTCAGTTGGAGTGAATAGGGTATCTAATAAATACGGATTATCTTGTGTGTCTTGAATATTCAAATTAATTTTGGAATGAATAAAAGTATATTTTTTTCTGAGGTACCTACTGCGTAGTCCATCGACCATACATCCCAATAGACGTCTATTCTTTATAATTTTGCTTCAAAACAATTCTGGCAAATAGCTGAGGTGCGGGGAAGCGAGGAACTGCTTTCTTATTGGCCCTTGCAATGACAACACGTCATATTCATAAACAGATATGTAAGGTTAGGGATGAGACATATTTAATACGAACAATATATTTTATCGATATGCCTTTTATTTTGTGAAGTACGACATTGTAACGGATTATATCGCATTTTGTTATTGAACGTCACATCGCAGGTATGCAACTCAACATCTTAAGGTCACACATTTTTGCGGTTGAGAGTAATACCGTACTTGAATATATTAGGTCCTCACATCTGTAATTGGCGTTTTGTAGGGAAGGAACATAAGTCGAACATTTTTAATGTAATATTTTTATTTAATCACTTCATACTTACGAATCATTGTTTCCTAGGCACATTTGCCATCTCATAGGTAATTCATTGACCCCTCTACTAAAAAACTATTCGAACGGGAATCAATAAAATCTTTGGACGTGGTTTGGACTGCCCCATCGAAATTGAATGTTTCGAAAAAAATAATAATCTGTTGAAGTTAGGATCAGGTGCATGTTTTTTACATTCCAATTAGTGCTCTTCTAATTGAGAAGCCGTCTGTTATGCAGTATGTGGTCTAGCATTGTCGTGAAGCAGCAGTGGTGTAAAGTGTATAAAACAATCTTCTGCAAAATGTTGAGATTTAATTCACTGTATTTGGAATTTGGAATTCGGAAACCAATTCTCTCGTCTGGTTTCTTAAAACCAAATAAGAGTTTTTTTATTTTATGATCTTGTGGATACCTGATATAAAAAACATACTTATCAAATATAATTGTTTTTATTCATTCGAGTAATTCCCACCTAAACTACAGAATATCGTTGAAATACTATAAACAAATTAGTTTTTAAATTGTCCCAGTCCTTTGGAAGTTTTATGACATACTGACCCTAACATAGCCTATCGGAACCAGTCTTGAATTTACATCACCCAGGTGCACTTAAAATAGCGTAGCAGAAGTTCAGTTTTCGATCGTGTTGGTCCGGGTCCGCTGACAAAAATAGATCACCTGCCCCTCTGCCAGCCACCAAGTAGAGGCGAACACAGGTAAAACAGGTAATTGTAAACAAGATCACTGGTGATACAGTGGTGTGCAGTAACTTCCCTGGATAGTTATCCACCGCCTTACCCATTCCGGCCGCTATAATGACAGTGTCACATTCCGATTCGGAGGGTAGGGAAGCCAGTAGATTTGCACAATAGGCCTTACATTCTGACCATAGGACAGCAATGCACCTGTAACAGCAATGGTGTCTATAGGCCATGATTATTTGTTACCATTAAGAGAGCCGTGTGCTTGTTCGCTGACTTCTCACATGAAAAAGAGTAACTATCCAGAGACCAACTCAAAAGTACACAGAGTAAGAAGTTTTTTATTGTTTCTGTCAGTGCTTAAATTTATCGATAAAATACATAAATACCTACATACAATACCGATATCCTATTCGGAATATATTAATAAAAATATCGATAAAATAGATTTGCATGTTAGTACATCACTAGCTGTATGCAAACAAAAGTGATAGATTTAAAATCACATGTGTAAGAAAGGGATAGAAACCCGCATCTAACAATGACGACCAGTATATGATGAACTCCGATTAACATCAAATAATTCAAAATTTTATTATGAATGTTATTATTTTCAATTAACCTACGGAAAGTTGTACTATCTTTTCGGTGATCAAGTGCGGCTGCTTTATCGTATCTATCATTTAATTGAACCAACAGTCAATTTACATATTTTTTTTTATTTTTTATACAATAACGCGACAATGTTTACAGGTCACAAACCTGGTCGATACTGTTCATATCTTTTTAAGTAATAAGCTACATTAGAACAATTCCACTTATGTGTTGACAGAACCATGTTGCCTTATATGCGGTGTCTATTGGGATATGTGGTCGATGACGTAGTCTTAAGAAGTTTTTATTACAGCATACACTTCTTTGTCATCACCACAGAATAAGAACCGACTATAAACAAAACAGAGACCAATATCATTTAGATAAGATTAATAATGTAGAGGACCTAGTAATGACCCCAGAAGGAATCCTGACTCCCCTTTTAAATGTAGGATTTGATCCAAGTTTGCCTTACATCCTCGTTACAAAGTCTTCTCAAAGACTGTTTACATTACATACACTTGCGAATTGTAGCCCATTACGTCGATTGCACCAGAAATAAATATAGTAAGATTTGTGTCAGTTAAACAACCTGTAGTTAAACTGTTCTTCAGGGAAAACGAAAGAGTGCTTTACTTAAAACACTCATAGCCTTCAAGATAACAATGAGTTAGCATTATTTTTCTCTTTGTGTATCGAAAGAATTTTTTCTTTCTTTAAATTTTGTAGAAACACATCTATGCAACTAATCTTGTTACTTGTAAATATCTTATGACCGAATCTTAAACCACATGTGCAAGCTTCCGGCTACCCTAGCCTTCAGCACGAAACATAACAATGGTGATCGCTGACGCTATGGCGGTGGGAATAAGTAAAGTGGTAGTACGAAACTGAGCAAGCTACTGTACTAACTTATGACTGGCTACACTAGTAAGATAATCCAATATTTTTCGTTGGTTCGTCACACTATTAATCACGAGTTTGTAATATATTTCATTGAGAAACTCAAAAGGCAGAAGTAATGGTTCCTAGAGTTAAAAGGAACATGTGTCTTTTTAGGGTTAAATTTAAAACCAGATTCTGCTGGCTCGAAACCGGGATTTTAAATAAGAGAAACTAGGCTTCAGACATAAGTTGGTTCCAACTTTCAAATACGTGTTTCCAAAAAAAAATATTGGGCCGACCCAGAAATCTTATTAAATGTTTTAGTATAAAGTTTCCTTCGTAATGTCGTCTGTTGAGTGTTACTAATTTATAAGATGGCTTTGTTATGCAGAATAAACTGTCTCAGAGAAAGCACAAAGTCTTCGAAAATATTAACACTGGTAGTCTTGGACTCCAGGACTCGTCGACAATAGCTTTAACTATTCTCTTCTGTGAAAAAACTAGCGACACAGTTGCATAATTTGTCAAAGTTGTGAATAGTACCAAATTTTCCAGTTACCAAAATCTGAAGGAATCTTGGAGTAAAAAATGACAAAAAGTACGCATGGTCAACGCATCACGGGTGAATCATTTTGTTATTTTTTTAGAGGAAGTTCTTATGAAAAATAAAAAAGTAAGCTAAATTCAATATTCATAGTAAAGAAACGTCTATCGGGTCAAACAGAGTTTTATACATGGTGTTTTATTTCTTCCCTTCGTAACTAACTTTTTGCTTAGTTAAGGACGTCTTTACAAACTAACGTTGCGCATTTTTGATATTTTGGAATGATTAAGGAATAATTTTGCACGAATTGCTTTAATTATCAGTATGAAAATACTATCATTTATATGGTAGAATACAATATTCATTTATTACGATATCGTACACAAACATGACAACACGAACATTCGCCCTGCGCTGTCTAAACGAAACAGCAGGAGCTAGAGCTGTTTGCTTTCCATCCGTCTTACGAATTTTCGATCAGGTCACGTGTCCTTATCGAATTTAGAAGTTTCTACCCATTTAAAAAAAAGTGCGCAACGCGGCTAAAGAAGTTTTCACTGCAAAACATTTAAACCAGTTGTCTATACAAAAAATAATAATAAAAAAAACAGTCAAATTAAGAACCTCCTCCTTCCTTAGAAACCATGTCTCGAAATCATGACCTACCGTCCCTAAAAAGAACCATTTAAATCTGAATATGAGATTTGAGAGAAAGGTTGAGTGAATGCGTTACAGTCATGTATTAATACAAAGTAAAAAAAAGTATCTTTACGCCCATATCACCGAAATGGTAGTCAGAGGCACAACCAGGGCACCCACGACTTGCCGAAGACACTAAGTCCCAAATGTGATAGGTGGCAAACTTATCGCCAACCGGGCACATATCGGGAAAATTGGAAAAACCCGGTTCAAATCCGGTACCTCTTGCAGTCAAGTCCAATACGTGAACCGCTAGATCACAGAGGAGGTTAATACAAACAATCAAAATGTTTTAAAATAATTAATAATTTTGAAGTAAGGAGTATGGAAAAAAATAATGATAATTTAGAAAGGAGGAAACGGAAGTTAAATGTTTTCAATGCCATTATCCTTACGGTCAGTTAGGTGGATAAGCATACTCGTATATAGATTAGACCCAGATCAGTGTTCAAAAGAACATTTTCTTGTGACCAAACCCCAAACAAGGACTTCAAAATGATGAAAATACTGGTAAGTAAGACCAAGAAAAGGTGGGGCCTGGGGGTCCTTAAGTGTAATTTTTGTGTGTTTCTGTGCTAATACTCCGTCACTTCCGTATGGTTTTTGATGATTCTTTTTTCGGGAGTTAGGTCATATTTTAAAGGTTGCCCCATATAAATTTAGTTCCGACAGTTGGTTATTAAGTTGAACTTTTTTTTCACCACATATTTTGTTTTACCTAGATGAAATAAAATATAATAAAATAACTCTTTATTAGTGTGATCGGGTACGGTGGGGTTGACATGTCTTTGAACAAAACCCCTCTAAAACATAAGATTAAAAAAAACTCTTTATTGTGTACTAAAATACATAAAACTTAGATACGCTCAAAATAAAACTTAAAACTAAGTAATATACAAAGGTGGCCTTACCGCCAAAACTGTGATATCTTCTAGGCAACCTTATGATATGGAGATATAATCAAAGAAATGTTACACGATAGTACTAACCAACCAAGTCAGATTGACCGTAGAAAGTGATATTTAATCATATTTTTAACTATATTGATTAAGGAGTTTTCTTGACTTCTATAGCAACAGGAAGGATATGAATTAGCGAAAGTACTCTACTTTTAAGTGTCTCTGACACTTTTTGCAGTTTTACTGCTCTTAAATTAAAAATTTCATTTAAAACGAAGTCACGTTAACAAAGTAATGTAACGCGCACCTGAGTCAATAAAATTGACGTGTATTTAATACAAGATCGTCTTATTTTGTTCCTTGTAAGTTTTTGATAAGGTTTCATTTAATTTATGCATAATGTTAATAAAATGAGTACTTTGTTCGAATAGTAGTTGTGTAAAACAAAAACAGGTTAGACCTGTGGTAGTGTTTTCAAAAAACATATGCTGTTGTTACAATTTACTGGAATTTAAAATGTCTAAAGTTTTGGTAAGAATGGTTTTAAAAGATTTTTTAAAAACTTAGATGTTCTAACTAATTAAAATCCACACACCTCTAAACTAACAATGGCAATGCAAAATGAATTTTGATTTTAGGTTACGTGAAGGTGAGAACTATATAAACAATGAAGTCGTTTAAAATGATCAAGATAGTAATTTCAAAGTTGCCTACGTTTTAACGCTGTATAATCCTGTGTTTGAACGAATAGTTGAATGTATTAATGAATGTGTATATAAATAAATGAAGAAATTATTACACTTTGTTGAGCACCGTTGTAACAGTTATATTACCAGTTATTATTAACGTGATATAATTTTCAAACATAATATCAAGATTTCTTCAATTAGAACATCGTCAAATACGTTTCATATTCTTCACTTTTAATACATTTTAGTTTTAGAATTGCCTATGATTAAGCTCTTTATATCCCTGTCTATGAAATAAAAGTATAGTCAATTAATTAAAAAGTAAGTAAGTATCTTCACGCGCATGTCCCCGAATCGGTACGCAGAGATACCGGTAAGCATATGCTCACCTTTTACGAGCTGCCTGGCAAGGAAGGCAGATAGTCTATCCTGCAAAGGGGCCCGGACCAACACCACCAATTTCATAAAAAAAATGAAGAAAGTGTTACGCTTTGTTGTGCACCATTGTTTTATATTATGAATATGATAAGCTATTTATTATATTACCGTTATTAATGACATGCTCGACACTAAAATCCTGTCTAATCTAACCTCTTACCTCATGCCTTTCTAACCTCAGGTTGGTAACAGACCATTACCATATTTGGTGTCTAAATAATTTTTTTTTAATGAGGAAATCCATCTGTTTATTTGTTGATCTATGTTTGTAGAAAATGTTAGTATTTTCAAAAAAAACACTTATATTATTCCACAGGAATTTAATTTTAAGTACATACTTTAACTAATTTCTTTTTTCCAGATTATCTTCCTTGGATTAGTAGCCGGCACATTAGCTTACGATGGTAATTAATAACAACCAGTTTCAATAACCTATCCACAGATAGAGATCCGTTCACTGAAGTTTAGTTGATAATAAGTTTTTGTTTTTAAGAAACAATGGTTAACTGTTAACTGACATAATATGTATAATAGCTCTATCTCTTATCTTAGATAGGCTATTGATATTGGCCATAAGTCGTTAAGAAATTATTACCTTTTCTTTATCGAAGATATGTCCACTCCTACTTGACCAACTAAAATAATTTTTGACTTCCAACGTAAAACGAGGTGTGTTATAAATTGACGTGTGTGTTTGTGTTTGAGTGTGTGTGCGTGCGTGCGTTTGTGTGTGATATCGTAATTTATGAATGGATATACCGCTTTCGATTCGATTTTTGTTATGGAAAGCTGACGTGATCAAAATGGTTCTTAGCTATATTACATCACATTAGCTTTAGCTGAAATGAAATGAAATTTATTTATTTGCGGAATATGTGTGTTTAAAAGTTGTTACAGAATACTTATTCATACCAACATATTCTACCACATTGTGGTGTGCAAATATCTAGCTTAATTAAATATATTGAATTTTTAATTTTTGTTATTTATATATTTTAACATATAAATTCGTGTAAATATATTTACTACTAGGTTAGCACTAATTAATTAAAGCAAAAATTTTAACGATCGAGTTTTACCCTATCTACCATAACCTAACACTACTGTTGGGGGTTCATTAACAAAAAAATAATTTTAGGTTTTAATGACATAAGTCAGTGAACAAGCATACGCCTCTCCTGATGGTAAGAGACAACTTCTCATTAGGAAGTGGCTTAGATGTTATAGATGTTATAGTTTATCACTACCTTGGGGCCGGTATGCTATGCCTAATGTACAAGTCTAAGTGTAAACATATTTCTGTTTTTATGGTAACAGGAATAGGTAAGGTAGTGGTCCCCTACCCGAGCTAGTTGCTGCGCAGCACTCTGTCACCAGCGCTTTAGTTGGTAATTATCTATTTAACCTATGCTCATATCTTACCAGCTGGCAGATGGTATTTACCTCACAGGAGTCCAAACAAACGAGAAGGCCTATATTTTAAGTTCTTCTTTCGTACCTCGTCGAAAGTAATAAACATACTTAGTGCCGTCAAATTACCATAAATTGTCTAGATACGTTTAAGGTACTGTAAATCCATACGAATATTATTTAAAAAAGTAGCTTCACTACCGTATCCCCGAAAATGCAGGCAAGCACCTGCAACTAGCCGAAGTGTCTTCAGCCCTGTGTGATAGATGTACAGTTTACTAATATTATAAATGCGTAAGTCCGTATGTTTTTCTGTCTGTCTATCTGTTACGTTTTCAACTCTAAGCAGCTGGTCAGATTTTCATTAAATTCGATTTGCACGTAGTCAAATACTCGCATTCAAACACCGGCTCTTTTTTTAAAAAATCAACCCCGAAAGGGATTGGAGTGGAAATTTGTAATATAATGTATTCTTAATTGACGAATTTAGAAGCGGTTAAATAGCTAGTTCAATTACAAAGAACTAGCTGTTTGTCCGCGACATCGTCACCCATTATTACAGTAATTTGGGAGTATACTCGGAACTCTAGCTATATGCATGTCGAATTTCATGAAAATTGTTTAAGCATTTTAGCCGTGAAAGAGCAAGAGACAGACTGACAGACTTTTGCTTTCATAATATTAGTAATAAGTATGGATTATAAAGATATAAAAGGCTATGCAAACAACGTCACACTTGTAAGACACGGCTAAACAATCCCTAAATTGCAACATTTAGAGGACTCGTGATAGTTTTACCTCTTTATCTCAAGCAAGACCTGGGCAAACTAAATAAATTAAAGACGCGAGCAAAGCCCAGGAATATACCTACAAATAAATAATTTACTTATTGCACTTGCAGAATCCAGTGGGCTCATAGGAATTACTTCTGGGTTCAGAGGTGTTGAAAGAGAAGATATTGGAGTGAGTCGGGAAGGAGGTTTTACTTCGAGAGGTGAACAATACAAAACCATTGGAGGTGGATTGGGACTTCTCCCTTTAGGTGGATTTATCAACGAAGGCATTGTCCCTATTAGGGACTTCTACGGCATATAATTAAAGCCCATAATGATAAGAAAACTAACCGCCGGTTTCGATAACATATATAGAAAATATAAGCTTAGTAAAGTTGCGTTACTAAGATATTTTTATTAATTACTATTTCTGGCGAACTTTGTTCACCCGGCTATCTTTTCCCATTTTCCCTGCAATTCTCCTGCTTCTACTTTTCATAAAAACAATTATCCTGACAATAACTGACTCAATAAAAAAAAATAGCAAAATCGGTCCGGTCGTTTGGAAGTTATGCGCTTAGTAACACATTCAGCGATTTATTTTTATATTACAGAAGGTGCTATAAAATTATTGAAAGTGATCGTAAAACTCTCTTTAATACACCAGACAGGTATGCTCTTGAGCACCCAGACAACAGCATCTTTTATGAATGTTGGTTTCTCAAAGCTTGCTCTAACACAGGCAGAAACCATATCGTAGCTGTTTAGATGTTCTTGGATTTGAAAAGTGTGAAGTGGGAAATAGTAAAAACACGTGCTAATATAAATCATTTCATAATGCGTAATTTTCACAAATTACCTTCGGTATAATGTAAGTAATCACGTCCGGCATTAGTCCTGGAAATCCTTTATCACACTCTCTTCTTCTCTGTACTGTAAACTTTATTAAATTACAAGCGGCCCGCCCCGGCTTCGCACGGGTATAAATCACACATATAAACCTTCCCCTTCAATCACTTCATCTACTAAAAAATTGCATCAAAATCCGTTGCATAGTTTTAAAGATTTAAGCATACAAAGGAACATAGGGACAGAAGAAGCGACTTTGTTTTTTACTATTTAGTGATATACCTGCACCTTATTAGCATACATATGTTTGTCTCACAACTCGCCCAACTTCGTTTTAGAAAAGAAAAGAAAAAATATTTATTTTACAATTTTTCTACATTATTCTGCCAACTTGTGGTGTGCAAACACATATATTGTCTTCTAAATCCTTTTTTTTTAATACTTAAGATAACTCAAAGTGATATATGGCCATGTTTATATGTCTGAGTCAAATATTATAACAGGTATTTTAACAATAAAATATATTCATTCATATTTATGTTAAATATTACTTCTACAGCTAAGATGATCTAAATTTTAGTTCATAATGTTCTTAGCTATACTGGAAGCTAGCGCCGTGAATAATAATTTTTGCCTTTATAAAATGACTATTGTTTTTCTATCCAAGAACACTGCACACGATCTATGACTAATAAAATATTTTTAACCAAGTTCGCTTTTGAGTGAATGAACATTTTAAAACATCAGTTTGGTTATTCATTTAATAACCAAACTAATGTTAGCTACTAACTTGAGAAATTCAAGAATAAGAATAACCAAAGACCATAAATATTTACTAATCTCTGGACGTATCACTGACTACTCTTATATGTATAAGAAATGTGTATGTCGTTGGAAGGGGGCATTGGTGACCTGTAAAACAGGTTTATGCCTAAAACAGGTATTAATCTCCTTTAAACAGGCAGGTATATGCAAAGTAATTTAGTTATTTACTGTTCTATAAAAGTATTTTCTAACGTATTCATTACCTTACTGAGAGAGAAAATAAATTTGTTCTGTTTGTTACCTAAAAATAGGAATTAAATAGTAGGTTTATTACACCCTGAAGGCAGTACAAAAATAAGTACACGACAGGTGGAGGCATATGTACGATAAACATTTAGACGTCTACATTTCTGGGTCTGGGTGTTTATTAAATTTATTCTGGTCTCTATTAAGTATTTCTATGTATTAGAATCGTTGACTAACACCCATAACACAAGCATATAATTTGCTTACTTTAGGGTTAGATTAAATTTGTGTTACTTGCCCAGGCACATTTTTATTATAAATAAAATTGATATGGTTGTCCCATATAAATAAACAAAGAAACATCAAAATCTACATAATGAACTAAAACTAGAAACAAAAAAATAGTGTTATCTTTGTTGGACAAAGAACAATGGCCAAACTTTTGTAGGAGCCGTGCGTGCCGTTTCATACTGTTTCATATTTGTACTGCAACGACACTAATACATAGAAACACTTGAATAATATACCAGCACACATTTAATTAAAACCCAGACTTGGAAATACAGACATCCACATAAAAGGACTGCCCCTACAAGGAATCAGTAGGTGGAGTTAGACCTCAGCCAACGATGCTTTTCGCGGGATTTGCAGTTCCATCTGAAGCTGAATGCCCTTCAAGGGAAGGCCAGCTGTCCCACTCTGTACCTACAAGTTATACGTTACGCCTATGCATATGCGCTACATAATATATCCGTAGATGAATCTGAGCCTTAGTAACTAAGCATTAGTTTAAGTCAATAACCTCTGGCGACGTTTATTTTAGTAATTTATTTGAAATTCAACTTCTCAATAGATATACAAAAAATACTTGCTTGAAGGTTATTAACGACAACTTTTAGGGGTCTATAATCAAAAGAGAAAATTGGAACCCATCACATGGACTCTGGGCTTATATTTATTAATCGTTTTTCCTTACCTGGCCGTTTAAACTGTACCTACTCTAAAAATGTTGTGTAACTTAAAAATACTGTAGCAAATAAAAATAACTATGTAAACAAAAACCGACTTCAAAACTAAAGAGTAAAAAATAATATTTTTTTAATATTACTTTTTAGTTCTGAAGTCGGTTTTTATTAATGTGGTTATTTTTATTTAACACTTTTTAGTTTATTATTGATATGATTTAATTTAATAAAAATAAACATCGGGGTAGGTAAAAGTAAATAAAAATGCTAATAAAATAAAAATTAATGGGCCTACCTGAATAAAAAATTTATGGGACCAATTCGAAACTATTCCGCATCAAACAAAAAAATAATTACGTAAATTGGTTTAGAAACCTCGGAGAAATAAGTGTTCATTTATAAAAAATGCCGACCGAATTGAAAATCTCCTCGTTTTTTTGAACTCAAGTAAAAACACACATACGCCAAGGTTAATTTGGACTTGAGGGTATATATTGCCCCCTCATTTTTCATAGGGGGTTAAACACATACAGTTGAATTAATTATTAATACTCTGTTAGGATGGCCATGTGGAAAGAAAGTCAAACGAAAGATTGACAAAACAGATATACAGTGTGAATATTGATGGAGGTAGGCACTCGGGGAGAACCAGGTAGACATTCCACGATCAAATCAATCGGTTTCCATCTGAGGGTGATGTTAAAAGTATCCGAAACCGGTGTGTTTATTTGAAAAGAGAGTGTGGATAAAACTAGACTTACAAATATGGCGACATTTAGCAATCGATAATTTCTGCCTACCCCGTGAGAGACTTTATAATATGAAGTTATGTATGTAGGTCTGTGCAGCTGATGTATAAAAACCTCCATATTTTTGAAGTCGGCTAAAAATATTATACAGCATTACTAATACACAGGAAAACAAACAACTGGCGGATTTCCTGATTGTTAGAAAAACACGTCACTTATATCAATTAATAAATTCTTTGCTTTTTAACCGACTTAGAATATGGTAAGTTAGGCATCTATTTTGTATGTGATTATAGTCGTCGTCATTTGTGAACCCATTTCAAATACTCTTTTTTTATACGGAAAAAGAGTACTTCCAAGGTGTGTCCAACACGACCAAGTCTAATTTTGATAATAGTAAGGGAAAATCGACGAATTTTTTTTTATGATATTGGAAGGCAAACAAGCAGACGGATTTCCTGATGGAAAGAAATTCACTTCGCCTAGAGACACCAAAGGTGCGTTCCCAACCTGAGGTCGGGATGTTAAGCCCCGAGCAAAAGTAGGTTTACCGGCTACCTTACCCTCCAAACCGGAACACGTCATGACGTTATGGCAGCAGAAATAGGTAAGGCGGTGGTACCAATAAAAATGTACAAATACAAAAAATGCTGTATTTTTAACGACTTCGAAAAAAGAGGGTAGCCAAGGCTTTATCTGAAATCTAGGAAAATACAATTTCTTTGTATACGTAGGTACTTATAAGAAGTGTTTTTTTTGCAGTTTTACTGACCTCCTCGTGTTCCCAGGGTTTTCCGCGTGTTGGTCTTTGGAGAATAGACCATCTGCCGTCCTGTGCCAGGCAGCTCGTAAAAGGCGAGCATAGGCTTACAGTCACTAACACCGTGACTAGGTGGTAGAATTTCGCAGCGACTCACCCGGATTTGTACCACCGCCTTGCCTATTCCAGCCGCCATAACATCATGAGATGTTCCGGTTTGGAGGGTAAGGTAGCCGGCAAACTTACTTTTGCTCGAGGCCTAACATCCCGGTCTCAGGTTGGCAAAGCACCATTACCACCTTTGGTGTCTCTAGGCGGCTTGAATTTCTTACCATCAGGAAAACCGTCTGCTTGTTTGCCTTCCAGTATCATAAAAAAAACTCAATGGTCTAAGATCCGAACCTAAGTCGATTTTCACCGAGTGCGCTAATAATGGGATGAATTAAATAAATTTTATTTTAATTTAAATGGTTTTGTACTTAGCTGACATACTATTTTACGCACTTAATTTATTTTGAACTAGCTGTTCCGATGAACACTCGTTCAGTATGGGCCAAACTAAAATGTTGTTTTTCTTAGTCCTCTCGCAGCCGAACGCGATGAAAAGTATACTATGTCCGTCTTCTGGTTTTAAGCTACCTCTTCATCTATTTTCAGCCAATCGCCTTTTTTGAGTTATAAAAAGTGTAACTAACCCCTTACTAATAAAATTTACGAGCCTGTTGATCTAGTGTGTAACTTCATTTTTTATTAGCAAAAGTTAAGTTACACACAAGATCAACGGGCGTGTATGTTTTATTAGTAAGGGGTATAGATTAGAAGTCGATTTGACTTTTAATTATGACATTATTTTTTTATTATCACATGTATTTTCAAGGAACTCGAACACAATGCATACTTTATCTGAACTTATCTCAAATTACTTAATAATTAGACATGTGTACCTAAGTCAGAATCGCCCGTGAAGGGTTACGTAGTGCCAAGGACAAATTAAGAATATATTTTATTGAAATCACATTAAAAAAGGTACTGGATGTTTCAAAATATCACCTCAATTTTATACTAACCAAAGTGAGCAATGTTTTTTTTAATATTTACGCCCATAAGTCCTATAATGTGATAGGTGGCAACCCTGACGCCAATCTGGCATACATTCAATCCCGGCAACGGTAATTTTATTAGAGAATTGAAAATACATTTTCCACAATACATTTTCTAATTTTTATATGTTGTTGCCCATCCGGAGATCGATCCTCCCGTTAAGAAGTCAAGTCCGACGCCGGACCGTTAGACCACAGAGCCGGGAGGTTTCTTAATATATGTAGGTAATATGTCCATTACAGATGACAAAGTATGATTTACAATTTGTGAAAATGTGATCAAATAAAATAAATATCTTTACGCCCCTGTCTTTGAACTCAGGGCACCTACGATTAGTCGAAGGTACATATAGTCTCACAATTCGATAGGTAGCAAATCTATCGCTAGCCAGGCACTTACCCAATCCCTGAAAAAAGTTCAATTTGAAAATATGCTATAGCTTAAAACCTTCTAACTTTATTAAGATCACGTGAGCTTTTAGAAATTCCACTCTAATTTCAAAAGTAAAAAAGGGATGACAAGTTTTTCTTTTGCAATTTACTTTTGGAAAAAATATTTTAGGAACGTCTCTGTAGTTTTTAAAGATAAACGTATAGTTATAATAAAAAAAGGTTATTTTGAGTTTAATTAGGAACACTCCCTTAGTTGATATTTTGATATTTTGTTTAAAATCCTAAAGCGAGCGTTTTGGTGTTTAATTAATTAGCATGTTGGCGCTTCAGTCATGATTAGTAATTCAGTTTGTGTTTTTTTGTACAGTATTTTGTATTGTGCACTGTATATTCTACATTTCTTTTATGCATTCTCTTTATTTTGGGTTTGCTGCTAGAAATCTCTTTTAGAGATAAGCTCGCCTTTTGTATAATTTTACATATTTGCTTGTTTTTTGACTTTTTTGTGCACAATAAAGGATTAAAGTAAAAAGAAGAAGAGAACGCGGTAAGTGCTTGAACTGATTGATTGAACTGCGTATGCATAATCCGAACAGTTTGGAAATAAAATGCCTGTGGCATACGGACGGACGACGCATCTTATGGCAATCAGCTAACCCCCCCCCCCCCACCTCTCCTTAAGCGCAAAAATCGACTCCAGCTATTTATTTATGGCCACCATCTCACGAATTTTATTTAAAAAAAATTCCTAATGATTCCGAAATGGCCCCACATAAATTTAATCAGCATCCTACTAGTAGTTTTAAGACTTAATAATGTAATAAATACTTACTAATTAAATAATGTAGTCAATACCTTTGAGTATTAAGCCAACTGCTAATCCTATTAATATTATAAATGCGAAAATTTGTATGTTTGTTACTCCTTCACGCAAAAACTGCTAAAGACTAAAAAAGCTGCTAAGACGGTAACTTAGATTAACACATAGGATAGTTTTTATCTCCGAAACAATGTTCTTGTGGGACCAAGCGGGCAACGCCGCGGCCTGCATCTAGTACTTAATATTTTTTATTTATCGCCAAATAGACAAATATTTATGCATTACTCAATTTAAATTATCGGAGAACGACAAAATTGGTATTAGATCACCTCAGAATTATGACATTTAACTTTCTTTAAAAAAAATGTCAAAATCGATTCGTTTTTGGCCGAGTAATCGCATAACAAACATAAAAATCGATTAAAAATTACATCAAAAGATTTTGCATAAATAAATAATTAAATTAAAAAATAAATAATAAAAATAAAATGATGGTTTCATCTGGAAATTTTATTTCGTAACAAAAATGTAACAATCTGGTCCGTTACTATAAATAGATTTTTTGATACTACGAAACCCGGTGTGCAAGTGAGACTCGCACTTGACCTGTTCTGATTATTAGAACACAAGACCTTGTTTAATCTTATTAAGATGCGGTAAACAAACTTAAAAATAACAAATGACAAAATAAAGCTATCCGTGTGAATGGTATATAAACATTAAATTATTTTTAGTTTGCGTCAGTTGTGTTAAAGGATAGGCGTAGTATTATTCAAAATGTCCAAATTTTTGGTAAGTATTTAATTAAAATTTAAAATAGAATATTTGATTATGGTGGTTACTCTGCTGTGCACAAACTAAACTTATTATTAAAACATTTCAGACATTGGTCGAGTGGCTAGCGTACACACCTAACTACACCGATCAACCGTGAGGCTCGGGTTCGATTCCCGACGGCCATTTGTGTGATGACATTTAGATGTCTGCATTTCCGGGTCTGGGTGTTTATTAAATATATTCTGGTATCTATTTAAGTATTTCTATGTATTAGAATCGTTGACTAACACCCATTAAACAAGCATATAATTTGCTTAATTTGGGGTTAGATTCAATTTGTGTAACTTGTCCAGGGGTATTTATTTATTTATAGATTATGGCATGACACAGACATGTTAAATTGTGACGTTTTTAATAAACGCTATCAGAAGAATATATAAAACGTCTGCAGAAAAGTCCTTAACGAATTAAC
>NJDC01003027.1:388142-409598 GCA_002245475.1 Calephelis virginiensis
CCTTGCTTGATATGCCTCGATGATCGGCGGACTAGCGTGCATGGCTAACTACACCGACCAATCGTGAGGTTCGGGTTCGACTCCCCTTTCTCATTTTTACTCCAACACTTTCTTTCAATCCCGCTTTCTCTCTGATCTCACTGTTGCAAATGTTGCTCGAGGTTGGAAATGCGTCCTGTTGGTGATAGGCTTGACACCTATCACTTTGTAGGACTTATTCGGCTAGTCGAGGGGCACCCACCGCTTCCGGGATATGAGCATGAAGGTACTTTTTTAAAATCTCAATACACATTAAAGTGAAAATGTCGCATTGAGGACGCAACCTTTAATTTTTGTGTTAAATCTCTAATATGCAAGTTTACCGGCTATGAAAATTTAAACATGACAGTGGTGAGCACTGAACTTGTGGTGCCAAAAATATGCAGTGGTACCAAATCAGATATGCCAACTGCTCGTAGCAGTTCCAGAGGAGCGCAGCGGTCACAAACACTGTGACACGAATTTTTTTATGAAAGATTTTATTTTTGCAGATTGTCACTTTGGCGCTCGTTACAATAGCAGCAGCGCACTCTGGTAAAGTATATTACGATATTTGATATTTTAGCTTAGCAAATTTAAATGAAGAAACATTTTTACTGTTTAACGTATCACTTACAATTATTGATAAGTAATAAAATAAAATAAAGTAATTAGAGGGATTTCGCCTCAACTACCCAGTTCTCTTTTCACTTTAAATAAAAGTGAAGTGAAAATGCGATTTCATGTTTACCAATTACATACTAAGGTAAGTCAAGTAATATACCTACAGAGTTACTTTGAAAAGAACGGTCAAATTTTAATTCCAGGGATTGGGTAACCAGTTTTGTTTGCGTTATAATCATGCATCTTGTATTTCTCGTTAGATATTTTTTTTGAACGATTCAAAACCGTTTCTCAAAATTTGGCTGGGACTTTAAATGTCTCCCTATAAATATAAGGAACGCAAAAGGTCTAAGAATGGAGCCCTGAGGGATAAGCATTATGTAATTTAAAGTGAAACCGGTATGCTATTTATGGAATAAAAAATCTCAATCACCCATATAATGTTAGTTAAATTATAATTATAATCTGTGGTCCAGTGGTCCGGTGTTAGATTTTACTTCATGAGATCTCGAGTTAGATTCGGGAGTCTGGCAACAAAAAAATATGTTTTTCGAATTTTCTTATCAGCACACATTTTCAGGAATTGAATGGGTGCCTGGCTGTATAGTTAGCATGATACAAATGTCAAATACAAAATACCATGTCAATGTTACTGGGGAATGACTGGTGTCTGATGAAGACTGGCGCAAAAATTTTAAACTTCATACTAGAGCATCTTTATCTAATAATACTATAAAATAATACTATAGTATTATAATTATAATTTATAACTTGTTGTTTCGTTATTTATAGATCACTCGGGTTCTGGAATCGGGCTTGGTGGTGGAATAAGTTGGAACGCAGGATTCGGTGGTCATGGTAGCCAAGGTGGATATGGCAATGAAGGTCACGGCCACGGAGACCATGGTCACTACGTAGAACATGGCCACCATGGCCCGGAGCATGGTCATTATCATACAGATCATGGTCATCACTGGCCAGAACAGAATCACTATGGTTCAGAACAAGGACTTCATGGGTCTGAACATGGTCATTATCATTCGGAACCTGGACACTATCATTCAGAGCCTGATCATTATCATGAACATGGACACCAGGGTGAAGAATATGGCCACGTACATTTCTAACTTTAACGTTAACTTCTAATTAAATGATTTAATTAAAGAATAATTTTATTGAACAAACCTTAATTATATAAGTAGGTATTTATCACTATTGAATTTTCAATACAATACCTTTTTTTTAGCAGAAACAGGCATACGAGCTAGGTTACCTGATGGAAAGTAGTCACCATGTGCAACAAAAACAGGTAGCAGCAAATGCGATGCTGGTCTTTAAATAATTCAATAACCATCTTTATAGAAACCTCTGGCTTAATTTTTATGGAAAAACCATACTAGGAAGGCTATTCAAGAGTTTAACTATTTCAATAACAAAGGTGCGGGAGAAGCGCTTAAGTAATCAACGTGGTGTGGGCAAAAATCTTAACCTCGCCACGTTGTGCGAAGCCGGAGTGGGATCATATTGAATAGTTCATAATAACAAACCCCGATGTACAGGTGGTAGAATACGTACAGAGATCCAACATCTCTCTGAAGTTTAAGAGTTTCTAAACCATGTGTAAGGGTAGGGTCTGACCCTTTTTGGTGTAAATATAATTTAGGCATTAAGTGTTTGCAATATTGAATAGTAGGATGCGACTTTTCCGAGTCATCCACAGTCGAATTGCACGTAAAAATAGTATTCAATAGATCCTCTTTTTTTGGCACTATAATCCAAAGATTCATCAGGTTTGCTTATAGCTGGTAGCGACAACTGCTTGGATAGCTTTGGCGAGGGACTCCGCATTTATCCCAATATAGGTCTCTTATTTGATTTTGCCCTGGATAAATTTCGCGCTAGAAACTTAGAGGTAGCGTTACATTGCTTATTTAAGTCACTTGCGCCTATTACCTTTTTGCTTAAACTTTGATTCATTTTTGGTATGCGTAAATTGTGGGCTACAGAACTGGTCAAACCATGAAAAAAACCGTCAACGGGCACGACATAGCATGAAATAAGTCAGTCTATTCCCTGCTGTACCACGCCAATAATCGATTCTGCGCAAGCAATGGGATCGACTGATTATCCAGACTGATTTAATCCAGTACCATGGATGTTGCGCGACTCTAGGATCAAACTTGAATTGATAACAATTTGATTATCATGGTCCAAAGCGTCACAAAGTTGTCAAAAAAATCTAGGTGTAATTAAATGTAAATATAAGAGTATGCAATGTACGAGTAAGTTCGAGATAATGACCATGTCTTCCGTGGACAAAGTCATGAAAATAAATAAAGTAAAAAAAATATATATGTGACCGCCTCGTAAGCCGAATGTACAACTCCTACCTCCACCAACGAAACTCGAGGCTTGGGATTAATTCTCGTCAGAGGCAGACATTTGTATTACGAACATAGACGTCTGTATTTCCGGGACTAGTTATTTATATTTTTTTATACTGGTATATTTAAGTATTTCTATGTATTAGTACCGTTGTATAGTAGCCGTAACACTAGCACAAATTTTGCTTACTTTGGGCCTTGGGGTTAGATTAATTTGAGTAATTTATCTAGCCATTCAACTGCTCGCAGCCATTAAATGCCTCTTAAAAAAAGAAAAAAAGTTTTTACGTTATTACGTAGCTTAATTCTCAGGGATCCTAAAAATATATACATTTATATGTTTTCAATACATAAATCGAAAGATAACGTCGTTATTCGCCAACTTTTATTTTGCCGCCATTTTTCGCCAAACGTGTAAACACGCTAAACGTGTAAAAGCGATCACGCGGCAAAATGGAACAGGACTATTTATTTTTTGAACAGAGTACTTGAAACAAGATTTTCATTGTGACGTGCTCAGAAACGTATTGCTTATATTATATTAGCAGATAAATGATTACTACTAAGATAGTATCAACATGAAGGTATCCTAAGCTAAAAGCAAATTATTCGCTGTTGCTTTGAAAACACCTAAATTGATTCTTTGAAAACCATCCCGTGGTGATCCAGATCTTCTGTGTAGAACAAACCATCTGCCTTCCTGCCAGGCAGTTCGTAAGGTTAAATGTATCATCAGGAACAACCCCACTGGTGGTAGAAGGCCAAGCAGCAACCTATCTGGGTAGAGATCTACTGCGATATCTACCCCTGCCGTCATAAAGACTGCCATATTCCGGTAAAGAAGGTGCTTTCAAAACTGGCCTAAAACCTCAGCCATAAGACAGCGTCCCTCCTACAACACCTATGATGTCTAAAGGCCACGGCTATTTTACCACTAGGAGAGTAGTTTGCATGTCCACTTTCTCATCACTTAAAAAAATATTATCAACTAGCGGCCCGCTCCGGCTTCGCACGGATATAAAATATACATATAAACCTTCCTCTACAAGACATAGAGACAGAGGAGGCGGCTGGGTGAATTTCCCAAACGATTTTTTTTCTGTCTTCGGTGAAATTAGTATTTGAAAAAAGCAATATTGTTATTTATTATTTTTTTTCATATTCAATAGGTAGTTATTGGGTTGTGGCAAAAATATTGTTTGCCTATGACTTTAAATTACGGTACAAATAAAAACATAAACATCTATATTTTTCAAATCGGTGCTGTCCCTCTAATTTTTGTAGAAACAAAAAAGCTTATACACTAACAAAAATAAGTAAATTAAGTATATAACTTATTCTATTTCATAGAATATTCGTTTTATTCTTATTATATAGCATATTTTATTACATAATTAACATTTATTATTACTGAAAGGCACAAACGTACTTGTCTTGCAAAATGTTCTCATATCGGTGGGCAAAATTATTTTAAACCTAACTTTACAACGGCGAGTTTGATAGAGTACCCACCCCATATGTGTCAAATCACTCCGTATTCACGCCAATACTGTAAGAACGCCATTTCAGTGGCTCCTGGACAATTATTCAATATTATCGGTGGTTGCATTTTTCTAGTGTAATGATTAGTTTTATTATTATTGTTTGGATCTAACGGAGGTAGTAAGTGAATTAGCTTCATTGACTGTTATTAAATTTATCCTAGATATTATGCATTTTTATAACTTTCTGAAAAGTGTTCTATTTCTCACGTCGCTGTTCTCACATCACTGTAATCGGTGGTCTTTATTACCACCGATGTGACAATTTACACCGAAATGATAAGAAAAATCAGTCGGTGTCAAGGTATATAAAATCGGTGTTTTGATTCATGATCAACGCACAGTTTTGTCACATCGGTGGATCGCTTTATCATATCGGTAGATTGCTTTATCATCTCGGTGAGCCGCCATTTAGGCTCAACTAGTCCCAATATTCGAACAAATTAAAAAGGCAGTTCCAACTGTTGAATCGTATTATTATTTCGGATTCTTCGTCAGGCAAGTATCGGTATGAGATCTTTTTTAATTATGTCCCGATTCAGTATTTACTGCTCTTCTGTGACTAACATAATATTATGGAACTTTAGTAAATGTGGGCATGGGGAAAGGTGCGCCAGATGGAGTAGTTGGGCCACTGAAGGGAATGGTGGATCAATGTTTTGTACACGGTGGTGATATGAATAATACAGATACTTTTGTAAACTATTAACTATTCAAAATCTGCTGTCCAAAGCGCAAAAAAACTACTTGTGGCACCACCTAACTACTACCACACAGTAAACATTTGGATTTCCACAATTTGTTTACTAACCACGAAATTAAATTAAAGCCTCAGCTTGCTACGCATAGTGATGAAAAATCTATCACTAAATCAAAAATTATTGTAATGTGGTTGTGATTAATGTTGAAGTTAAAAGACTGAATAAGTAGGTATATGAAATTCCTATTCTTATTATTGTTAAATCTATAAGGCTACAATGTTTTAAGAGTACACACGGCAAGACAATTAGTTGGATCGTTCGCAGTAATAAACGTGTGTTGTGCAATTCTAACCTATCAGTGAATTTTATTTCCTTTTGTACTTCATTTTAATAAAACAATGAAAATAAAACTATTTTTTTTTAATTCTAAGTACATATTATAGTAAATATAATAAAAAAAGAAAATGAGAAAATAAATAAAATAAAATGGGTATATAATTTCAAAAACTATATTTTATTTAAACTTCTAAGAAAACAGTTCTTGTGTGACATGATAACCTTAGTTCAGGTCTTCAGTTCTAAGTCACCCTTGTAAAAATAACCTAGGTACCTACTAACTACATCTCAAAGGTTATAAAAAATAGATTATCATATTGCTGCATATGTATATCATTTCGGTGTATAAACTTTTCATATCGGTGTACATAAAAAACAATCGGTGCTGGTTTGTGACATCGGTGGAAACCAGAATTCAAAATTAATTTTCTCCTTAATCTTTAATGTTACGTTGATGATATTAAATTTGGGGATACTTACTATGCTAAAGATTACACGAAACCTGAAAAATATGAAAAAAAAATATAAATGTAAAAGTTTACCGATATGACAAAAAAAATGGCGTTTGTTCAAATTCACCCGACTTTGTTTTATACTATGTAGTGATAAAACACGCACTCTCCCTACAAGTAAACTCTTTATTGACCCTTTTACATGGGTTGTGTAGGGACTCTTATCATGTTATTGAGAGTACCCTACCAAAAAAAAGGCAGATTAAAATCAAGACTCGATGATTAAGCTACATTTTTTTTAAATACTTCAATATATGCTCTTGGATTGAATAACTAGCCAACCTCCTACTTTGTATCACCTAAAATTAACAGTTAATAGTAGTTTACCCCGTGTTGGTCCAGGCTGCTTTGAAGAATAAATCATCTACCTACCTGCCAGTCAGCTCTTAAAAGTCGAACATAGGCTTACCGTGACTAACAACGTGACATCCTACTAGGTGGTAGAGTTTCACAGCGACTCGCCTGGATTGGTACCACCGCCTTAACTATTCCTGTCGCCATAACATCAGTGCTTGCCCTTGACGTGTTCCAGTTCGGAGGGTAAGGTAAATTTACTTTTGCTCCAGGTCTAACATCCCGACCTCAGGTTGGCAGCACCCCATTACCACCTTTGGTGTCTCTAGGCGGCCTGAATTTCTTAGATCAGGAATCCGTCTGCTTGTTTGCCTTCCAATATCATAAAAAAAAGAAAAGTTTGTTGCGCATTCACTAAATTACTATTAAGTTATCGCTATCTTCTTTCAATGAAAGTAATATAAAGGGACAAAACACTTTTAGCGCTGTCAGACAAGTCGTTACGAAATAGAGTTTCGCCTAGTCTGAAGTCACGGCGCTAAAGACGGTAAGTCCATGATCGCCTTGAACCGACCTGCCTGGCAGGAAGGTAGATGGTCTATTCTGCAAAGTAGCCTGGACCGAGGAATTTGTCACTAAGTCGCCATTTTGTATAGAAGATGTCGACTTAATGAATGATTAAAAGATAGCTAACGTCTCTGAGCCCGGCCGTTAGACACTGAATTCTGAAAAAAAATATTTCTTTGTGGGATTATCTGCTTCTTTGTGTGTCAACTTTTGTTTTCGATATCTGAAGTTTTGGAAAAATACGAACTTTTTTACATTAACAATATGACTTTTACTCCTGGTGCTTCTACCAAAGATTTTTATAAGCTATTAATTATAAAAGAAGTAAAACCTACCTTTATTTTATCGACGTAGGGTCATGGCGATTAATAATAGCAGGTCATAAAGACAGATGTAAATAGGCCCTCCAACAAAGGTGAACTTGGAGGAAACTTTGTTTCCATCTTCCGCTTATTACTAAATTTGAATAAAAAGAAAATGACGTATTCCCAATTTTCTATTAAAAAAAATGTAGCTCGGGATTGGATATGTGCCCGGTTGGCGATAGGCTTGCCACCTATCACATTGTGGGACTTAGTGTCTTCGGCTAGTCGTGGGTGCCAAGTTTGTGCCTCTGCATAAACCTTCGGGGATACGGGCGTGAAGATACTTTGGATTAAATCTGCAGTCCATGCAAACCGATGTTTACAACCGTCTAGAACCTCTATTACTCTACCTGAATAATGTTTCAAGCAGTTTCTTTTTTTAACACTGAATATGGAATTCTTAAATAACTATAAGTAGGTTACTGCGACGTATTTAAACCAAAAATATTTAACTTCTTTGTTTAAATGTTTGTTTTTTTTTAAAAAAAATTCCAAGTAAACACTATTGGCCTGCTAATTATGAATTTCAAATGCCCAAATAAATTTATTTGAGGTTTAATCATTTGTGTGTCTGAATTACAAATACGAAAAAACCCTCAAAATACAAGACAACAATACCTGGAAAACTAACAAATTGAACAAAACATTAAGTGAATGAAATAAACATCAACGATCCCGTTAAGATTTGAAACGGCAACCGGTTGCATTAGTCCGAGAGCTCGCGATATTTTTTGTGGGAAAAACCAGTAAATAAAATATGAGAAAAACCAAATTCAGAGTAATTTATTATTTGCTTGAAACCTCAAGGTGTTAATAATAATACTTATTACACTAACATGGAAAGAAATATTAGGTGCAATAAAGATTTAAGTATCTTCGCGCCCATATCCCCTAAGAGGTAGGCAGAGGTGCAACCAAGGCACCCACGACTAGCCGAAGACACTAAGTCCCACAATGTGATAGGTGGCAAGCCTATCGCCAACCGGGCACTTTCCAATCCCGACCAACATTTTTTTATTGGAAAATTGGAAAAATCCAATTTTCTTTATGTTGGCCGACCCGGGATTCGAACCCGGGAACTCATGCAGTCAAATCCAACACCCGGACCGCTAGACCACAGAGGCGATTAATAAAGATTTAAACAATTATAATATAGATAAAATATAATAAAGTTACTAAAATTATAAATCAACTAATGCAATACCTTCCTGGTGGAAAGAGACAACTTTAGCGTATAAATATGTGATATCTAGGCCTGACTTTGAACTTAAATCACGTTTTCTGTTTTTTTTGTTGGTTTGTCTGCTTTTTTGGGCGCCACCTAATATTTTCGACATAAGAAATATCGGGGTTAATATTATATTTTAACAAACATTAACAATTTGGCTTTTAACAATTTGACTTTTATTCCTAGTGAACAGCATCAGATTTTCTTATGGAATTTCATTCAAATCAGCTAACAATCACATAGCTTTCCTATAGGAGTAACCATCTTCTATAGACAACATAGATATTTTTGGTGCATCAGTGTTTTATGGCTTATGCTCACCATGTGAATGTTTGACAAAACATAAGTTTAGCGATCAAAAAGACTTTGTACTGTATTAAAGTAACTATAAGCCTTATACAGTTACTATGATATAGTACAAAGTCTTTTTTTAATACAATAACCAGAAAAAAAAAATATTTCTGTAACTAGCTGTAGTATTTATGACTAACTATCCCAACAGACATTATCCTATCTTTACAATGAATAATAAATTGTTGAATTTTCTAATGTCCCCACTAAACAAAAATAGTTATTCCGGATTGGTGCCACCGCCTACCTATTCCTGCCTACATAACGGCATGACGTGTTCCGGTTTGGAGGGTAAGGTAGCCGGTAAACTTACTTTTGCTCGAGGCCTAACATTCCGGCCTCAGGTTGGCAACGCACCATTACCACCTTTGGTGACTCTAGGCGACGTAAATTTCTTACCATCATGAAATCCGTCTGCTTGTTTGCCTTCCAATATCATTAAAAAAAAAACTCCAAGAGAGCCGTGTACTCTTTTACTGTGTTATTAAAACACTTTCTGGAAATTAGTCATGAGCTCTGAGACTATTTAGAAATGAATCATATAAAGTGTGAGATGAGCATCAATTATAATAATAATTAAAGCACGTCTCTTAAGGTCAGCCGACGTAAAACCCTAGCTTCAGTATATATACCGGGTGAGGGTTGAGATCAACATCATTTGTGAAACTTGACTGGTGTAGAATTATTCATAATGGCCAAACTTTTGGTAAGTTATTTCAAGGACTTTGAATTTAAAGTTATTTACATTAAGTCTACACTTATGCGCGCCATGTATATTTGATTAGTGTCATAGGTTTAAGTTCAAATCCAGTTTAAAGAGTTTTTATTTCTTTACAATTAACGGAAATTTAACACGTTTACGGAAAAAATATTAAAATTAGAGTCAACAAAGGTTGACTTTTTTCGCAATTAAATATTAACAGATTTCGATAAAGTATAGCATGTATTAAAAAGATACAAGTACTTAACATTTTCATTTAGCAAAAACACGATTGGTATATTGGAAATCTAGTAGTTTTCCGCGATGAGCAAACTGAGCAACAAACGTTAATTTATAAATGTTTTTATTCGCACAACTGCTACGATTACAACTCAATCAGTTGTTTTTTTTAATATTTTCAATATCACAACTGTGTATTTAATTTATTTAATTATGTGTATTTGTATTAATTTAAAGCATTATATTAATAATGTTTTAGCTTGTAACTTTTTAAGATGGTGAACGTTAGAAAATTAGAATAACTTATGTTTTTTAACACCGCCTTACCTATTTCTGCCGCCATATTATTGCAGATTACAGGTTCAGACCTTGTTACACTATGTTCCTTATTTTTTGATTTATACTTTTCGCAAATCTCTTGTTTCAAATACATTCGAAAATTGATTAAAAACGACCCCAATTTGTAAAATGTTAACAATTTTAGAAATTAGATTTTTGAGCTGATGACGATGTTATTAGGTTAATAGTTTAATTGATGACAATTGTGAATAGAATTCGGAATAATGTTGTTTCCAATACCTGGTAATTGATCATTAGTTTTATTGATGCACACATTAGTCCAAAGTATTGAACCAAATTTGTGGATCCCACTTAACATTAATTGGCATACCAATTACTCTACAATGAACCTAATATTGGCCGCAAAGTAGACGTTATAATTTTTTCGGACCAACTACTTGGCACAATATATTCTGTGGAAAATATTACTTGGTTAACTATAATAACAACATCCCAAAGAGGGATTAATAAGCTGTTACAAACATTTGCGTTCCTCCGGTTCAATTGGACTTATTTTTTTAAATATCTTTAACATAAAAAAAACAGTCAGATGCAGTTTTCTGAAAAAAAAAACTGAAACCTCTAATAAACACAATTCACTTTTCTACAGTTTTATTGTACAAAGCTAATTAATTTGTCATAACATTTCCAGATCGTTTGTTTGGCCCTCGTTGCTGTCGCAACAGCTAGACCAGGTAAGAACATTTTTTTCTTTAAATTAACACCTATATGTTATAAATTATGCATTTTTTAAGTAAATAAGTTTTCTTTTTGACTTAGATTGTGTTCAAACTGTTTTTGTTGGTTAATTTATATCGCCTCTGTGGTCTAGCGGTCCAGGTGTTAGACTTGACTGCATGAGGTCCCGGGTTCGAATCCCGGGTCGGCCAACAAAAAGAAAATAGGATTTTTCCTATTTTCTTATTAAAAAAAATGTTTGTCGGGATTGGAAATTTGCCTGGTTGGCGATAGGCTTGCCACCTATCACAAAGTGGGACTTAGTGTATTCGGCTAGTCGTGGGTGCCTTGGTTGTACCTCTGCCTACCTCTTCGGGGATATGGGCGTGAAGAAGTTATAAATTACGCATTTTTTTAGTAAACAAGTTTTCTTTTTGACTTAAATTGTGTTTAACCTGTTTTTGTTGGTTAATTTATATCGCCTCTGTGGTCTAGCGGTCCAGGTGTTAGACTTGACTGCATGAGGTCCCGGGTTCGAATCCTGGGTCGGCCAACAAAAAGAAAATAGGATTTTTCCTATTTTCTTATTAAAAAAAATGTTGGTCGGGATGGGAAATGTGCCTGGTTGGCGATACGCTTGCCACCTATCACAATGTGGGACTTAGTGTCCTAGTCGTGGGTGCCTTGGTACCTCTGCCTATCTCTTCGGGGATATGGGCATGAAGAAGTTATAAATTACGCATTTTTTAAGTAAATTAGTTTTCTTTTTACTTAGATTGTGTTTAAACTGTTTTTGTTGGTTAATTTATAAATAATTTGTCGATTTGGTTTTACATACATTAACTAGAGTTTCACAATATTTTTAGAAAACATTTTTTCAAATACAAAACCATAACGAAACCATTTATATTTTTTTTATATTAGGTCACGCATAACTAACTTTCTGTATTGTTTTAAGTGTGCTATTAAGTGGTCCCTTAGAAATAGAAAATTAATGTTTATTCAGACATTATTATCATACATAAATTTAAGACCCTTTACTGCATTTTCTCTTCGTTTAATTTTTTTTGAACAGTTATAAAATAAATATCATTTTTTTAGTAAATTTTCGAGTTAGGCTTATACCGTCCTATTAATAAACAAGGAATAAAATCTTCAAGGTTTAACCTGGTATCACAGTCTTTATGGAACTATAATTACATAGATTTGTGTAACAGAGAGAGAGAGAGAGATTACATGTAAACCTAACTTTACTCTTACATTAGTTTTTATTTGTCAATAAGAAAGATAGTGTATCTGCTAACAGTAGATTATGATGGGAGAGACAATCATGTATTTATATACCCTTTCATAGGGTATAGAAAACACAATGTCAAAATTGGACTTAGTCATTTTTTGCTCTCCGACCGAACTCAGAGACGACAATTAACATTTAATCTATCATTAAGTCACAATTTTGTAAAGAAAATGACAATTTAATGACAGATTTAACTTTAATTAACGTCCCTGAGTGCGGTCGTAAGCCGAAGACATGACATGACCACTTTTTTTGTCTCACCAATTCAACGTTCAACAGAGTTTTTTTTGTCAATTTGCAGCTATAATGAAAGTTTGTACATAAATTATTATACATTACGTTCAATCGATTGGGCAAATTACAAATTGGTTCCGTAAATAGTAAGTACTAGCTGTTCCCGCGAACTTCGTTCCGTTCATTCAGTTTGTATGAGAAAAATTAAAATGCTGTTATTCCCAGTTTCCTCACAATTGAACAGGATAAAAAGTATCCTATGTCCTTCTCTCGGTTCTAAGCTACCTCCCTTCCAATTTTTAACCTAATCGGTTTAGCCGTTTTTGAGTTATAAATAGTGTAACTACCTAACACCACTTTGTTTTATGTATATTGATATAAATGTACCTATTATATTACGAAATATGTCACAAGTACAACACCTTTTATTACGAACTAGTTGACCTGGCGAACTTCGTATCGCTTAACATTAAGAGCTATATTAACAGCTTTTACGCAAAAAAATTATTATTTTCCCTATTTTCCTGCAACTTTCCATATTTTTCTCTTTATAAGAACTTTCTCCTGACAATAACTAATACAACACAAAAAGAATAAGCAAAATTGGTCCATCCGTTCGGCCGTGATGCAATGACCCCGGGAAATAGGAATTCATTTTCATTTAAGTATATAAATAAACAGGCGAGTTGCAATAAATTTTATAGGAAAAACGCCACATTTTTGGATCCCGGTACTATTTTTCGGGACAACGAAACAGAAAACCGGCAAACAGGACAGTCCGTCCAACACGGAACGCCTGGTCACGTTATACCGGCAAAATTAAACATTTATCATAGAATCCACAAGCTGGTTATACAAGGAAAATATTGGTTTGTAATAACCAGTGGATGTATTTTTCGAAAGAATAAATATACGTTTTGACCGGTTTTTATAACAAAAATTGTCAACTGTAGAAATGCTGTCCTCGGTCAAACACACGATGTCCTTGAAAGAGACTTTAATACTCTTTAATAATTATTATAGGGAATCATTTGTTTGTCATGTGTTTTATTTTTGTTGTTGTTTTAATTTGTCCATTTCTGGTACAGACTAAGACCATTAGGCCATACTGCCACGTCTTCCGTATTAATAAATTATTTTTTTAATATAACTTCAATTAAATTCTTAAGTCTCCCTTATTATAGTCATAAGTCATATATAGAATGTCATATCAGGGTCTTGAGTTAAGCGGTGACCTAGGGGCCAAGATTTGGCAGCAACGATGAAATTTTATTTCAACAAAATTAAACTAATTCCCACCTAAGTTAACTAATTTTACTCATAATAAGTTCAATAAATACAAAAAAACCATTTTCTTTCACGATGGCGCCAAAACTCCCTTTGCATTTTTGGATTGTTTAGTCCAAAGTATCTCTGTCGTCTTTGATTATCCAAAAACAAAGAGTATATAAATACTACGTAATAAGAAGCGGGACTTCCATAGATACATAGAAAATCCGAATTTTGTATGAATTTTACTTAAAGTGACACACGACACTTGACATAACATGGTGAAAAGGCATTCAAATATGAGGCAACTGGTGTCATATGATTTAGGCGAATAAAAAACACAACAAACTTATTTTTTATTATTTTTTTTGCGTTGCGGCAAACTGTTGAAAAATTTAATATTTACAAAAATAATGTTTATTGCAAGTCCATTCGTACTACTAAATTCCTGATAATCTAACATCACTCCCATTAAACAGATTTCGAAAGAAGTCCTTCTTGCTGTTAGAGAAAACATTATAAAGGATTTTCTTTGCAGAAAAGCATCAATAATCAAAAAAAATGTAGTAATTAATAATTTTATTTAAATATGGAAATCCGAGGGTTTTATTTTGCCGTTTCTTTTCCAGACTGACATAATTATGAAATCATATGAAAAACCGAGTTTAGTAAAAACTAAGTTCAGTGTGAACGAGTTCAATTATCATTTGTAATCCCGTGCATAAGCCCTTACAAGTACTGTTTTAAAGTTGACAATATTCTTACCCCCATATCCTGAGAATCTACTTACCACGTAAAATAGTTTCATAATAAAATATATACATTATCTCAAACTTCTTAGACAATAAAATTGACATGATTGACATGTGATTGACACTCTTCACAATTGATTATAGGCGTCTTTAGTTTTAGTTTTGAAACGGCGGTAGTTTATGCTAGATCTAATTTAATTTAATACTACCTAATTTGAAATTATTTAATCTAATCTTGTAACAAATAAAAAAATGTTATTACTTTTTAACCATTAAAATGTTTGCATACAACAATGTTGGAATGCTTAAATAATATTGTAATATCTTTTAACACCATTAAGTATTAAACCAATTCATATTTCAATCCTATTAATATTATAGATGCGAAAGTGTGTCTGTTTGTTTATTTGTTTGTTACTAGTTCACGCAAAAACTGCTAAACCAATTTTTATGAACTTTGGTACACACATAGACCCTCTATGTGTGTACCAAATTTCATGAACATCGGTTGGATTAACACATAGGATAGTTTTTATCCCAAAACACTGTTCCTGTGGGACCACGCAGGCAACACCGCGGGCAACAGCTAGTAATAAATAAATTTCGTTTCGTTTTATTTCATACATTAGTGCTAATTACTGTATTAAGACTTCACAGAAAGTTATTATTTATTTTGTTTGTAGTAGACACAACATCTGATAAATAAATCTATAAACTATTTAACGCAAATGTAATGTTACATAACCAAAGTATGACTGTTTGTTATGTTCGAACAAACATTAATTGTACAGTTAGCATCGCAAATATCTGGTGCACTTACAATACTTTCTAAGTTAATGGGATGAGATATTTCCGTTTACTGTACCTTAGCAATTTTAGATAACTATTAATGGTACCAACTCCTGACCAGAAACTATTATCTTACCAACCAATTGTTACAGACGAGCTAAGGTTTTCATGTAAAAAACCTTTATTCACTGCCGATTTCTTCGAGTTTTACATTAAGAAACCCGAACTAAACATCCTTCTTCTAACTTTCCTATGCTGATAGTTTAAGAGAACGGTGCGTTTAGAGTAGTTTAGACAGACAAGATTTTTTTCGGTTAAATAAAAATGTATAACTTCCTATTTGGAGTACGCCTTTTAAGAGTCCACATTATAAGATGTTTTGTTTACCGATTTAAACTTTATGTTTATTCGTATTTTTCAGAACCACAAGTTAACCAAGGGGCGCTTCTAGGACAAGGTGGTCAAGGCCAATTTGGTCTTCAAGGAGGTCAAGGTCAATTTGGACTTCAAGGTGGTCAGGGTCAACCTGGCCTTCAAGGAAATCAAGGTCAATTCGGACTACAAGGAAGCCAGGGTCAATTTGGACTTCAAGATGGTCAAGGCCAACTTGGACTTCAAGGAAGTCAAGGGCAGTTTGGGCTCCAAGGTAGCCAGGGAGGACTAGAAGGCATTGGCGGTCAGGATCAACTGGGTCTTCAAGGCGTTTTTGGTCAACCCAGATTACAAGGTCAGGGAGGTTTAGGTCAGGGTCAATTCGGACTTCAAGGTAGCCCAGGCGGATCTGGTCCTTTACACAAGGTTGAATACTTAGGCCATGGATCTCTTGAGACTGACTTCGGCAGTGGCGAACACGACGGTCATTACCACGGACATAAACATGGGCATGAAGACCATGAACATGGACACGGCTATGAACATAAACATGGACATCACGAATATGAGCACGGACATGAAGACCATAATGACAAACATGATCACGGACATCATGAACATGAACATGAACATGAATACCATGAACATGGACACGGACATGAAGATGACCATGATGTCAAACATGATCATGAACATCACGACAAACATGATCACGAGCATCATGACAAGCATGGATATGGACATCATGAACATGAACACGATGATTCAGATGAAGACAGTGATGAAGATGACCACCATCACGATTACCATCACAAGCATCATTCACATTATTGAAAATAAAACTTAAACCTATATTTTGTATTCTTAACCGACTCCTCTTATCACCTCTGTGGTCTAGCAGTCCAGTCGTTGGTCTTTTTACTTCGTGAGGTCCCGGGTTCGATTAAATCGGTCGGGAAATAAAGGAAAATGTGGTTTTTCCAATGTTCTAATAAAAAAAAATGTTGCTTGGGATTGATGTATGCCCGGTTGGCGATAGGCTTCCCACCTGTTACATAGTGGGACTTAGTGACTTCCGCTAGTCGTGGGTACTATGATAATACCTCTACCTACCACTTCAGGGATATGGGCGTAAAGATACTTTTTCTTTAAGCGACTCCAAAAAGTAGGACATTCTCAATTTGATATTTTTTTGTGTCACTCGTCCATTAGCCAAACGATGTTAATAATTATTTTTGAGAAATATTGGTCTTGATTTTGAGGTGGTCCCATATTAATTTTATCAAAATCCTGTTAGAGGTTTTTGAGTTATTAATTTATGCATATTTAAGTAGAACTCAATAACAACTAGTAGGATGTTGATAAAATTGTGTCCATATATCATAAGGTTGTTTAGAAAGTGATTCGCTTTAAGTATTCTCTTCATTTACACTTATGCAACTTCAGGGTCAAAGTGCACTTGAGTAAGATTTTGTCAAGACATTATAAGCGCTTAGGCGTTAATCACAAATAAAAGGACAAACAAATAATTTGTGCAACCAGCTTTGAAGTGCCTCCAATATCCAATCTGATGCTTACAAATGAGCTGATGACCTTGATCGTCTGGACAGAGATCTCCATAAAGTAAGTATAGCTAAGAACCATCATCTCGATTACGTCTGATTGCAAATAAACTCATCAACTAAATCTAAATCAATTTTATTGATTTACGAATTATGGTGCTGAAATTCGATAGCGTAGCAATAAATAATTGTTTATTGTTGTTACTAGGTGGTAGAGTCCTAGAACGACTTGACCGGACATACAGGCACCACCGCCTTACCTATTCCTTCTGCAAAATGACAATGCTCGTCATTGTCGTGTTTCGGTTGGAGGGTAGGGTAGCCGGTTTACTTACTTACGCAGGAGGCTGACCATCCTAGCCTCAGGTTGACAACGCACCATTACCACATTTGGTGTCTATAGGCGACGGCATTTCTTACCATCAGGAAATCCGTCTGCTTGTTGCCTCCCTATAACATAAAAAAAATGAAAGCTTTGAGCAGCGCTTCAACTGGTAAGTAAAAAAATCAGACCAGACGCGCTCTAGATTTTGAGAAGTAAAATTCATTATGTCATCTGAAGCAATTCGTGATAAAAGTTCTGGTAATAAGTTAAGTTATAATATATTGAATTGTTTTCATTCTTGGCACTTGGTGAAAACAATTGTAATGAAATGAAAAATAGTCATTTGCGAAACGTATGTGTTAAAAAGATTAACTGAAATGTGTAGGCTTTCCATCATAGTCTACCAACTTGAGGTGGGCAAATATTTTAAATTTGACAACCCTATCGCCAGGTAGTAGAAAAAATACCTGTATTATTCTGGTTTATTTTCACGCATTCAGTTTATTATCACCGTAAAGATAAAGATAAAAAGAAAATCAAAGGCCTTAAGATTACAGATAACAAATTTATAGAATGTGAATGTTGCTCTACGAAAAAAAATAGGCGCTGTAAGGAATACAAATACTTGAATACAAAAACTTATCCAAATATTTAAGGATGGAGTAAATGTTTTCCCCGTTTCAAATGGTTGCAACTTTTATAAAGTATAAAATAAAGACTTATCAGTACTTTAATAAGTACTCTAAAATAATTCCCAGAAAAGAAACATATCAATTGAAGAGGTACGAAATTCGCCAGGTGGACAAATTTTTTAAACAAAGTTTATTATTTCCAGAATTTGATAATGAAGTACTTACAATAATCGAAACCTGATAGCCCACGTTTTTTGTGATAAAATTTTAAATTGTTTTAATTGAACTTATCAAAAATAGTTTTCTAATTTTTAGTTAACCTAGATATAAAGCGTGATTTTCAGTTTCTTAAACTTTAAGCTAAAAATCTTGGTATCCTGGCCGAGGAACAAGGGGAACGCTGTTACCAGGATACTAAGACGTAATAGTTTAAAAGAAGTTTATGTTGAGGAAACTAAATATAGGAGAACAAAATAATAGTACATTATGTTTATTGCTTATAACATTATGAATTTTAATGATTCCTAACTATGATTATTAGAATCAGATTCGTTAAAAATTGTGATTGTTAGGTTAGAATATTAGACAGGACATTTTCGGATTTTCAATTATCGGAGTTTGGGGTTAGATGAACTTTAGCGCACCCCATAAAAAGAACATTTATTTCAAAATAACTAGGTGGCATACATAATATTTTTATAGAATAAAACGACTTGCATACAAAACCTTAAAAGCAAGTTGTTGTTGTTTGGTTTAATTTCAGTCGCTGATTTCCACCTTCGGACATCGCGTCATAGCTTAAGGCTTAAAGTATCATGCTCATCATCTTGATGCGTGGCGATTTACAATTATGAGATTCCGAGGACATTTCTTACCCTGCAAAACACCTTTGTGGAATCAGTTACCGAGGGCAGAATTCCCAAACGATTAAGACTTAGGAACCTTCAAGAAAAGAGGGTAATCATTCCTTAAAGGTCGGCAACGCATCTGTGATACTCCTGGTGTTGCGGATGTCCGTGAGCGGAGGTGATCACTTTCCATCTGATTGACCCACTTGCTCGTTTGCCTCCTCTTCTATATAAAAAAAAAATCTTACGATCTTCCCGAGAAATAATGCAATTGGATAACAAGATTTTTGAAAGAGCGGAACATTAAGCTCGTTGTTGAGGGTATTTACTCGGTAACCAAACCAAGTTAGTCCTGGTGTTCCTCAAGGCCATGTGCTTTCTCCCACACTGTAACTGCATATAAATGACATGTTGCAAATTAATTACACTCTGCAAACGGCACTACAAGTCTTCAGGGGGCCAATATTTATAGAGAAGACGTCATGGAAAACCGGAACCAACTCGTGTCGCATGTTGTAATATTGAAAATCTTTTGTTCGAAATCCAGTATTAGGGCTCAGTGACTTTTTGAAGCTTCAAACATTTTACTTATATTATACAAATTTACTAACATGAAATATTAATAAATAAATGTTATAGGAGAGTTTATCGAACATATTGAAAATTACCAATCGTTTTCAGTATTTTCTTTTGTACATATACAAAACAAAGCCGCTCTCCAGTGTCTGTCCTTATACATGTAACATGCTTAAATATTTAAAAGGCTTTTTCAATTATAAAGATGATTCAAGAGCAAGGTTTTTTTATTTGTGTAACTACCTGTTACGAGCGGGTTTGCTCGCAGTGCAGTTATTATATTTACTGATAATAGTCCATTAATAATGACTTTCAAACAAACTTTCAATTCCTATTAATAATTCTGCCCCTAAGCGGGTGAACCCCTTAGGGGTAGAATTTCCAGAAACGCTTAAATATGTATACTATTTTTTAATAAGCAGCCCAAAAACCAGGTTTCATGTTTCTAACTTAAAAGATGACTGTTTTCCATATAAGCTTTCAACCCATTTTTCACCCCCTTAGGGATAGAATTTCCAAAATTCCGTCCTTAGTAGGTGTCTACTCAATAATACGACCTTACTCACCGAATTTTATTCCGATAACTCTTAACAGTTTTTGCTCCACGATGATAAATCTGTCAGTCAGGCCATGTTATTTTATAAGTTTGTTCACCCGTCCAAAGCTGGGACGGACTGCTAGTATTTAATACTTACTATTTATACTTATACTAGTACTTATAACAAGTGGTACAGGAAACCGGAATGATGACCTTTTTACCAATTTAGTTTGTCTCACCATGCGCATTTATCACGATGGCCATTCGTTATCCTAATTTCGCTCGTAAAATGCCTTCTCCTGTTATTAGATATTCAGTAAGATTTAAATCGATTACAGTGTCATTGAATTATAACAAAGTTAAACGAAAAACTGTTGTTTGTATATTTTCTTCTTTTACATTTGACAAGCACCTAACTTAGAGGGCATAAGTTTTAGTAGCAAAGCCCTATCTATGAAAATGAAATTTATTTATTTTCAGAATATGTGTGTTAATGTAAAAAAAAACAATTACATATATGATATATACTAATATGGAGTAAAATAGTTTCATTTCGGTGGCTGTTACAACTCGTGCTAGATTTAATTCATTTATTTTAAAATCGTGTTTAAATTCACTTGAAAATACTGCTTTATTCTAGTCATTTATTGTTATGGTTTCATCAACTACCTATATGGTGGAAGCAGTATTGTTTTATTTGAGTTGTATTGACATTACGATAATGATTTTAGTTCTGTCTGAAGATTAAAAGAGGTTAGTTCTGTAAAATTAATCTCTTTTTATTATCACTTTATTATCATTTCAGTGGCTAATTTATCATTTCTGTGATTATTATTTATCATTTTATCGCACACTTTTAATTCCAGTGGGCTAGCAAAAGTTAACTTTAAATATGCAAGTTTTGATCACATTTGATGTCCACTTACGCACATGTTACAAATAAGGTTAAAGTTTGAATTGTTGCTAAATACATATACGTGTATAGCATTGTTAATAAAATAATCCACCGAAATAACAAATAAAAGTATGTTCTTAAAAATCACCCTTTCAGAATTTTTTTCTATGTGTCTGTATTCTTATCGCAATGCGCTCTGAATCTAGGAAACTGATCGTAACGAAATTTGATAGGTAATCTAAGTTTCGAGGAAAGCTATACTATATTAACCAGCTTATTCAAAGAGTCAATCGAATGACAGTATGAAAGATTTGAAGAAAGAAATGTACCGTTGTTGCAAGAATATCACCAAACACTTAATGAAAGAGAAGCGAGAAAGTGGAAAGTATGAAACTAGAAGAGAGGTTGGCTAACAACTTCGAGATGAACACCAAACTCTTTTGGAGGGAGGTGAAGAAGTCTCGGAGTTGTTCGTCTACCTCCAGAATG
>NJDC01003027.1:409876-431965 GCA_002245475.1 Calephelis virginiensis
GGTTATGAATGTGAAGGAAGCAAGACAGGTTTGTCAGGATCGTGAGGTCTGGCACTCGATACTCTCTGCCTACCCCGTAAGGGACTTGGCGTGAAGATATGTGTGTGTATTCAAAGAGGAGAGAATTAATCAAAATATAAAATGTGTCAAATTTCATTAAACGCGTAGCCTGATTTCAGTTATTCTTTTTTAATCGAATTTAAAAAAGGAGAATTTATTATGCTCGACTTCTATATTTTTTTATGTATACTAATCGATTTTCAATCATTTCTGAACCGGTTTTAAAAAACCTATTATTATTTGAATGAGCCTACTTCCGAGGTGGTCCTATCTTTTTACCACCAAATCTGGATCTGATTACGGAATCCCAGGGAAATCGAGGAAAAGTATCTTCACGTCCATATCCCCGAAGAGGTAGGCAGAGGCACGAACAGGGCAACCCCGACTAGCCGAAGATACTAAGTCCAACAATGTGATAGGTGGCAAGTCCGTCGACTTCTGAGCACATATCCTATCTGGGGCAACGTTGTTTTTATTAGAAAATTTAAAATACACATTTTGTATTTTTTTCTTGCCCAACCCGGGGATCTACCCTCAAGAAGTCAAGTCCGAGGCTGGACCGTCAATTCACAGAGGCGATTATCAAGGCCGAAGTAGAAAAATAGTAATTAATTTTTATGTACCTATGACTTACTTATTGAAATCGAAGTCGGCTTTTTACAGTTTTGTTGCGATTATTTATTCGTTTGGTAGTATGTATGTATTTTATAGATTGACCACTATTTTTTTCTAAGTCGTAAGTATTGTACTTAAGTAAGAAGGAAATTCAAGTTAAAAACATTTACAAAGAGTCGCCAAAATCGCGAATAAAGTCACGGTACAGCTATTATTTTAATATAAATTCATTATATAAAAATAAGATAAATTTCTGAGTCTATTATATAAAATTTATTTTATTACAAAAATTGCGATTTTATTGTAAGATATTGTTATACCGTCTAACAGTACTTCGCTATCTATATCAGCCGTTATAGCCTTATTTATTTATTTATTTAAAGTTATTCACAAAAAAACATTTCCAGACTTTATAAATACATTTTCTAAGCTTTAAAATAGATTAAACACAAAACAAGAACCGAAGTTCGTTAACCTGATGCTATCATTATGACATTTTTAAATTCATAGATAGCTTACATCTATGGGGTTCTCTATGTTATTTTTTTAAGTTATTTTGTTTCTTTCTGGGACCGGCTAAGACCTTTTGGCCATGCTGCTAGTTATAATATATATAATCTTGGGAAGTAGGACGCTTTTTAGCTTGCGCGGTTTGGAACAAACACCTTACCTATTCCTACCTGCAACGGCAGTGTTCCCCTGTTTCGTGTTTTACGTGTGTCGTGAGGGTATGGTAACTCGTCAGGGATAAGGAAACCCGGCCTCATGATAGGCTACACAACAGCATCTATTGGGGACGCGACGCCGACGGTTGTCTTTGATTATCAAAAGGCACATACATATCTTCACCCAAGTCCCTTACGGATTAGGCAGAGAGTATGGAGTGCCAGACCTCAAGATCCTGACAAACCTGTCTGACTTCCTTCACATTCGTTACCCTTTTCATACAAACATGCCGGTTTCGGAGACTCTTGACGCCACCCTCAGATAATACCCGAGTGATCTTATTATAGAATGTCAACCTTGGTCTCCCCGGGTGCCTACATCCATCCACATTCGCATTGTATATCTGCTTTGTCAATCTTTCATCTGTCATTCTTTCCACATGACCGAACCAGCGGAGCGTGCCCTTTCTATCGTATAACATATAAAAAAAACAGAAAACATATGAGTGCACAGTGCTATAGTTGGTGATTTTTATGAATTAAACTAAATTCGTATTTAAGAGTTTATAGTTATGTATGGATGTGATAATATTTGGAATTTATGAGATCATTTTTTTCTATTATTATATAAATAAGGTTTATTTATTTTTAAATATCTCAAATGTTTCTATAATTTCCATGTATTATTTTATTTTTCAAATAACATATTCCATTTTCAAATTTATTTTTCATATAACACGGGTTCTAGTTTAATTGTAAGAGGGGCGTTTGGATATAATATATCGAACATTTTTCCGTGTGGGTTTGGGCCCCGTGTGTAGTACTCACACCTTCTTGCTCTCTGCCTGGCATCTCAAAAGAGGTAAGTTTACATGTATCATTAAGACAGACTATTAAGAGAACAACACGTTAACATTACTAACAACACCGCTGGTGGTAGAGTATAGTGTAGCAACTTGCACGGATTTACCTATTGCTGCGGCCATAATGACAGTTACATGTTCCATCAGCGATAGTAGCCAGTCATACAATAGGCCTGTTACATCCCGGCTACAGGATAGCGACGCACTTGTAACATCAATGATGTCAACAGGCCACGGTTGTCTTTTAACATCAGAAGAGCCATGTGTTTTTTTTAAATAATAAATAAATAAATATCCCTGGACAAGTCACACAAATTGAATCTAACCCCAAAGTAAGCAAATTATATGCTTGTGTTATGGGTGCTATTTAAATACATAGAAATACTTAAATAGATACCAGAATAAATTTAATAAACACCCAGACCCGGAAATGCAGACATCTAAATGTTCATCACAGAAATGCCTGCCCCCGTCGGGGATCGAAACCGAGCCTCGCGGTTGGTCAGTGTAGTTAGGCGTGTACGCTAGCCACTCGACTAACGAGGCAGGAGGATGTGTTTATACCCTTTTCTTATCCCGTAAAAAAATTAATAAAGCCTAATCAACATTTTTACCTTTCTGCGCTTAAGCAAAGACAACTTTTAACTTAGAACTGAAAAGGGAAACATGATCCAACTTTTAATTCGCTTCGTTACCGAATGTGTGCGAATGTTCGATTTCGTTGACTAGTGTGTACCCAGGTTATAACGGCTCGTGAAATATTGAGAAGACTCCATTCCCAAGTGAAGGAAATAAGTGTACTTTCATAATACTGATTAGAAACAGTTTAACTTTATTATATTTCATAATTTGCAGTAATTATACAATTAAGGAAGTATCTAGATTTGAGTTTTAAAGTTCAACTAGCTGTAGCCTGTTGGTTTACCCGCATACTGATTTAAGCTGGCCCGTCTGAACTTGTTGCGATATTTCTGTGCTAAACTACATCAAAATCAGGTAAGCCGTTTGGCATCCACCACGGAACATACACACCAACGTATACGTTCATTTTCACGATATCATTAGAGATAAAATGATAAAATTATTTAACGGAATAAGAATCAATTGTAGTACTAGGATACGATTTTTTTTAAACTGTATTTATCTATACCGACGATCTATTTTTATAGTAGTCCTTTACACATATTTTTATGTATCAGGTAACAATTTAGTTTTCTCAGAGAACACCAAATACTGAGTAATATATGCAAAACTTTTTTTAGAGTATTTTCTTAAGGATCTCTATTTCTCTTAGATAGAGTATAGCCTATGTTACATTCTGATAACGCAGTTTTCTATTATTCAAAAAATTTGTTAAAATCAACCCAGCAGTTTTGAAGTTTTTTGGTACAAACATAGAAATCTTTTCTTTTTATGACTTAAAATGACAAATGACGAAAAGAAAGTTCAACCCTTACTGTTTAAAATATAGATTATTTTGATAATTTGTTATAAGGATTTTATAATTAACACATCGATTTGTATACATTCAAAGGTTTATATATTTTAAAATGGCGCCATAAATCCGATCCCTAAAACATTAGCATAACCTGAATCTCCAGACTCATTAGCCATATGTGTCCACCACTGTTACGGTTTAAGTGGAAATTTGGCACAAGTTGTAATAATAATGTAATTTGGACAAAAAGCTTAATGTCTAATGTCCTCGTTATGAGCCACTGTTATACTAATACTAGCCCGGTGACGTTGTTAAAGTCTATAGACGTACACAACAGTAGTCATTTCGAAAAAAAAAAAGTTATACTTACTAATAATAGCATCAGAGTTTTATGGATCCTCGGTTGAAAAGAAGTTCATTTCGTGTCTATAACTTAGGTACTACTTGCAGGGAGAAGTGAGAAAAAGTCTTTTACACCTTTTTCGATCACTTTCTCATATTCACTAGTTAGTTTCCTCAATTTCTATTTATTATCAACTACGATTACTAGCTTATATAAAATTTAGCTTCTTAAAAGCTAAAAAGCGATCTACCAAACACAACAGGAACGTTTAGAAAAGATAGACCATGATTCCAAGGTATTCCATACTCATTTTATCGTGACGCGACAAGACGTGTTTTTTATTCGTTTTAATATTTAAATGTTTAGTAATCACCTTTTTATTAATTATTCTTGCATTGTTAAGTATAACATTTAGTAACACAACACCCTGAGTGGTAATTTATAAAATTTGTGTGGGATCATCTCGGAATCATTAGCTAGAAAAAGTAATTATCAAATCGTGACTTAGCTATGTAAGAATTGTAGTCATTTTTTGCAGTTTTACTGAGCTTGAATTATTTTGAATTATGACTTTGAACTAATACTATTTACAAAATAAGTTTTTGTAGGTAACGTTTTCAAGATTTTTAGTCACTAAAAATTGAGAAAATTATGAAATAACATAGGCCAAATGCAAATTTTATAAAATTGAAACGTTATTATTTTAAAACATTGCAAGTTAATTGTTACAATAAATTAATATTTACGAATGAGCTTAGATATTTGTTCCAGGTATTTTAAGAAGTTAAAAAAATACAGCGATGCAAACTAACCCTTTCTACTCGTTAGTTAATCAGGCTAACTTGCACTAATTATGTAACGTAATTTTGTTTTAACAGACTCCAAAAAGGAGTTTATCAACTCGTTTGCATGTTTTTCTTTTCCACAATTATTACGCGATTAGTCGGTCAATAACAAATTGGCTTTGATGGTTCTTTTACTGAAGATAGGTCATGATTCAGAGTCAGAAGTTTTATTTAGGAATGCATATTTTTTGTTCACCTAAATGACATAGTGATGAAATTTGGGTCGGTTTTGTGCAATTTTTGCCCTGAAATTATATATTTATATTTCAAACGGGGTATAAATGTATAGGGAAGACGTTGCCCATGTCTTACAATCTGCGCTCAAAAAGAGCGATTTTTTTTATTTATTGGCCATTCCAGAAAATGACCGATCGCCTAAATCAACAATGGCTAACGTTTGACACAAATGATAAGTTTGTACAAATTCGTGCAAGTTAGCCCGTTTTGTGCGAGAGTATATAAGAGGTTATTGGAGTATATTGGCATTTCTCGTCAATTTACTACTCAGTGATGTGGTTTTAGAAGATTTAAAAAAATGAAGTTCACGGTAAGCCATTTTATAGTTTTGCCATATGAGATACCTGCATAGATAATAGTTATGGATATTGGTACTTCCCATGTTTTAATTTTTCCTAAAAAAATAATTTTAATGTTTTTTTAATAATCACGAACGTATCAATAGGCAAGGTGTTCCTTTGTATCATCGGGCCCTTTTGATTGTTTGCCAACTCATCCTATTTTTTTTTGTTTTTTTTTTATGCAAAGACGAAGCAATGGAATACCTTTTTTTACTACCTACTAATTTAATTCGTGCATTTGTTAGGAACAGATAACATTTTTTATTAGTTTACTTCTAGGTCCTATTAATATTTAGGTCGCCTCTGTGGTCTAGTGATTTAGTATTGGCGTGGAATTCATAGTGAGTACGATTCCCAGGTCAAGAAATTCAAACATTTTTTTTTTTAATTTTCTAATTCAACGTTCTCTCGGATTGGTTAGGTAAGATTCCAGTGGGCGATAGATTTTTCACCTAAGACATGGGTACTTTCAAGTAACCGTGGGTCTCCTCGTTACACCTCTGCTTAAATTTTCGGGAAGACTGCTATGAGGATGCTCGTAATTTTTTCACCTAAATCAATACACTTATACAAGAATTTTCTTGCCCGGATTAGTTATCTATTCGATACTCTTTTCCTAACTTATAAGGGACTTGCCGTAATAGGTATAAATACTTAATATATGTATGTATTGGTACTGTTGCTATTGTCATGATCCTGTTTGGAGGGTAGGGTAGTCGGTAAACTTACTTACAATTAGCTACAGATGGACAATACGGCAATATGTTTTTAGCCTTTTAAGGCGATGGATATTTCTTGGTAACAAGAAATCCGTCAGGTTATTGGCTTCTAAATTAGTCTACATCGACTATTTTTAATACCATACAGCTTGCAGAATCTGAATGGTCCTTAATTTCAGTGATGTTTTACTTAAAATTTACTTAAATTGCAATGAATTAAACTAATTACCTTATTTTACCTATTACTTATATTGAATCCAATCACTTTTATATATTCGACTCGCTTGTCGTCGACGTATTCCCGTTCAGAGGGTAAGGTAGCCGGTAAGCTTACATTTGCTCGTCGCCTAACATTTTGGCCTCACGTTGGCAACACACCATTACCACCTTTAAATGTGAATTTCTTACCACCAGGTTGTTTGCCTTCCAATATCATATTAGCGCGTTTAAGCAAACAAACAGACTCTTCAACTTTATAATATTAGTCTAGATTTGATTTGATTTATTTGTATATATCTAGGCAAAGACCTCCGCCCTGTCTTTCCATTTCTTTCTTTTGCTTTTCTTGTACAGTCAGTACCGTCTATTTTAAAAATTACATCAAGTCATCGTTTCTTTTGCCATCCTCGTACTCTTTTTTCATTTGCAAACAATGAAATATGCATTTAATCCAACGTTCGTCGTTTCCTTTAGCAAAATGTCCTGTTCACTTCCATTTTTGTGTACATACATTAGTGACAAACCTTTCAAGTTTTTTTTTCCAGTCTCAAATCCTTAATTTTTTTTCTATCTTTAAGGCTAGTTTTAGTTTCACGTGGGCTGTCAGTACGGATCGCTCCGCGCATACCGATCCGCACTGATCGTCAGCGTATGTCGTTTTTAGTATTGTCCCTCCGCGATGTACAGTCGCGCGCAATGCATCTAATGTGGCGGGTATTATTCGTACCTGCCCTATATTACGCACGAAAAAAAAATTAAGCGAAAGAGACAACACGTTTACCCTTTAATAGGGCAGAGCGTCACATTATACGACGATTTGAGGGCTATAGTGACCCACTATATGAATAGTGGATTAGAGGAGAGGCATTTCACAAACATTTTCTCAAATAAACTTCATCGATCACTCGACTCGTGTCAAAATTGCGAAATTCACGACTCCCCATGATTGTACTGCGCTGACACGTGCGCTCCGCATCATACTAAAACGCTCACCATAAGCAGAGGCGCGCAAGCACCGCTCCGCGTGGATAGCTCCGTGGCACGGACGCGCCATACGGATGGCTGCGGGGACTGCTCCGCACGGTCTCGCGGACGGTCGACCGTACGGACCCGTCCGCATTACTCTAAAACGCTCCTACAGTTTAATACAGATCGGTAAACACGGAGCGATCCGTACTGACGGCCCGCGTGATACTAAAACCAGCCTTAGACTAACTCTAAGCATTGATCTATCCATTTATATTTAAAACGTTCTAAGTTTAAAGTATATCCTAAAGTTTCGTTTCGATCTGTCCATTACAAGCATGAATCCCAGAGAAACACATTTATAATGTCAGTGTGTATTTAATTTCAGTTGGTATTTCTGGTGATCGTGGCCGTTGCGTCAGCGAGGCCTGCTGAAGACGAGAAAGGTAAAATTATTTTATTTACATACCTAATTATTATAATATACTGCATGAAAATTGCTAGAAAATTGTAAATAACTCTAAAATTAAACTATTAAAATAACTAAGTCGTCTCTGTGGTGTAGCGGTCCCGACTTCTTGAGGTCCCGGGTTCGATTCCCGAAAGGTGTATTTTCAAATTTCTAATTAAAATAATGTTGCCCGGGATCGTAAATGTGCCCGGTTGGCGATTAGACACGTTTCACGTTATGGGACTTAGTGTATTCGGCTAGTCGTGGGTGCCCTGGTTGTGCCCCTGCTTACTCTTTCGGGGATATGGGCGTGAATATACTTTTTTTAATAAATAATTAAATTTTCAATAATCCCAGATAAAACTTGCATGTATAATAGCTAAGAACCATCTCCATCACGTCAGCTTTCAAACGAAAATCACATATCGAAACCGATCCATCTGTTTAAAAATTGTGACACACATGCTACTAAACCAAGCTTTATCAAAATTTTGTATCTAAAGACCTTAGATTTTCAATCATCTTAAAATTGAAAATGTTCAATGAACACCAGACAACACACATACGTAATTTAGCCAAGAACTATCTTGATTAAGTCAGCTTTCAAACAAAAATATCCTCATCGAAATCAGTTTATTCGTTCAAAAGTTATTGCCACAGACACAGACACGTCAAACTTACAACACCCGTCGTTTTCCGTCTGGGAATAATAAAATTCCTCTTTATACGTCCAGGACTGAAACAACGCATCGTGATTGTTTAGGAGCTAGGATGTAACAAACAAACACACATACAAACACCAACATGTCTAATTTTTCCCCGCGTTTGGACGGGCTCCTTTGCAGAATAGACCACTTGCCTTTCAGTTATACCGCTCCTAAAAGGCGACCATAGACTTACTGTCACTAATACCGTGACATCGAACTAGGTGGTAGAGTTTCACACTGACTCGCCCGGATTAGTACCACCGCCTTACCTATTCCTGCCACCATAACGTCAATGCTTGCCGTTGACGTGTTCCGGTTCAGAGGACTATGTAGCCGTTAAACTTACTTTTGCTCTAGGCTTAAAATCCCGGCCTCAGGTTAGCACCACTACCACCTTTTGTGCCCACTCCATCACCTCTAGGCGGCGTGCATTTCTTACCATCAGGAAATCTCTCTGCTTGTTTGCTCTCCAATACCATAAAAAAATACACAACATCAACATCTCTCTTCTCTGATGTGCTTTAGAAGAACTGCAAAGATAAGGAAACATAACTCATACCGTCACTTCAATCCATTAGCCACCTCCCAATTCAATCGTCAGGTCTAGGTCAGGGATCTAATGAAGGCGAATCGAATGAATCCAGTTCGAGGAAAGCAGATGTAAAACTGGAACGCCTGCTATAAATCCAACGAGGTTGGACTCATTCGATTCGTCTTAACTAGACCTGTAAAGTACAAGTGAACACTTTTAAGTTTAGGATTATTTATAGTCCAGTAAAAAGTTAAATGAAACCATGATCTTACCAGTTTTGGCGCAATGAATAAAAATGTGTTCATTAATACTTAAATAATGATATAATGAAAGAAATTTTGATTTGAATTGAGGGGAAAGGGATGAAAAAAATAAAAAAGGGTTAAAAATGCCTTTTTTTAAAATAACTTAATAACGGTAGGAAATAGAAAATAAGTTTCAATTAAAAGTTGTAGAGAAAAAATTTCTACATGAAAAAGTTCCTCTTCATTTTTTTGTTATCTGCTTTAGTTTAGCTGCAAAAAATAAAAAATAAATTTTCTTTGTAATTAAGTATTATAAAAACTTACCAGAATTATTATATCTATTTCTATTATATCTCTCTTAACACAAGAATCATTTGCTGTGGTATATTTTAACTTAGAAGTTTTAGATTTTAAAACATCTAGGACTTATCGAATTAAAAAAAAATCTTCTTATTCTATTGGGATGGCCACGAACACTCTGCCTAAATAGGTATATCTCTAGGATATTACAACTTTAACTTGAAAAAAAAGATCAAGCCATTCCATTTTATCCGAGGCTAGTGTCAAAAATCTCTGATCATTTTTAATCGCTGTTATATTATTATATTAGCAAGAGCTAATATCACAATTTTCACAACTTCACAGGACATAAACGAGTCTTCTAAATCGGCATGTTTTATAAAACGAGTAATGAATGTAAAGGAAGCTAGGCAGCTTTGAAGAGATCGTTACACTTTGCTCCCTGCCTACCCTAAAATACTTGGCGTGAAGATATGTATGTATAACTTTATTTTATTAATTACAGAAACTGTTCAAGATACTGAGAAGCTAACACCAAAATTGGAGCCTACCCTAGGTAATTATTATTAATTACTGATTGTTAGTTGACCGCCTTGTGGATCGAGGTGGTGTCTAAGAACTCACGCAACGGTTTTTACCTGCGCCCGCAAGTTCTGCAGAATTTAGTCTATATGCAAAAAGTAAGAGCACATTTCACGACGCGTTTTACACTCGCAGCGCCCGCGGTTGTTTGCGGTTCCCACGTCAGCGGTCGCCCGCCTCGACGGCTATGTGACCGCACAAATTCGCGGTCTCGTAAGTTTTGAAATAAAACCACAATTCCGCGACCGCCACGGGCGCCTGTGAAAACCGCTCTGTGAATTTTTAATCTTAGCGTACACGTCTAACTCCTTTTTAGCAATACAGTCCTTTAAACAATTCAGTAATATCTTTGATGTATCTTACCATCAGCAGAGGTGCCTGCTAATTCGCTATCTTATAATATAATTGTCAAACTTTAAATTACTATCTCCGACTTCATACATTTATTTATTTTTACTATTTGTATCTGATACTTTGGATTTATTTTCATATCTGAGCCGAAAGACGTTGTCCTGTCCTATGAATATTGTTTTCTTCATAAAACCCTTCTCCTGACAATGACAAATACAACAAAAAAAGAATTAGCGAAATCAAACCATCCGTTGTTGTGATTATCAAGGAAAATTGAAATTCATATTTGTATATATGTATAGTGTATACTTATAAAGATAGCTAACATATCTATATATATATAAAAATGAATCCCTAATTCGCGTGGTTGTCTCGTCACATCTGAACAGATGGGCTAATTTCGCTAATTCTTTTTTTGTTGTGTTGGTTACTGTCAGGAGAAAAAGTCGGGGAAATAGCAGGGAAAAATATGATACACAAAGCTTTAATCCATACAAACTGTTAGTAGCTGTTAATGTCAAGCGATACGAAGTTCGCCGATTCGGCTAGTATATTATAAAAAAATATATTTTTAATTAATTTTTAACTTTTTCCTGGTTTGTTATAAAACACAAAATCAACAAAATCGATTTTCAAATGACTACCTTGACTGCCGACTTTATTTTCTTTTCTTTCCCGTTACTTAACAAATCAAAAAAATGATAATGAATCTACTTTTATTTCAGAAGTTCATGAAGAATCTGATAAAGTTGCAGTGAAGTCAGAGCTTTCATTAGGTAAGGAAATTTCAAAGCTGTATATAAAGGCCCCTTTTCACGGACGAATAAAGATACGGTTTTATGGCTCGCCGGCAAACTATTATATAATCGCTGTTTTATATACAGATAGGACTAGTTCATGGCTTGTCAGGTTTGTTATATTTTATACTCGGCTCGTAGTGACAAACTGTCCATCGGTTAGCATCAACAAGTTGCAAGTAAGCCTTCATTCCTCAAACTCGCGGTACATATGTGCTCACAAGTCGATCTTAAGTAACGGCCTCAATTGATGAAAGTAAAGAATTAATATTAATTTTAAATTATCAAATGAGTGTCATTTTTCTACTTTTAGGGCTGATTTCACCGATCACATCGAAAACCGAGTATAGTAAAACTACTTTATGTGTAAACGAGTTCAATTATCAGCTGTGATCTCGTGCATAAACTCTTCCTGGGAGGTTACCATAAACTCTTAAAACAGTATTATTTCAATAATACTAATTGTCATCCGAGGAAGACAACCCCATGACGTATGCGTTAAAGTTACTTATTTATACTGGTACTCTTTTATAATTGACAATACTCCCTTGAGAATCCATTTACCACGTAAAATTATTTATTAATAAAATATTTACATTATCCGAAATTTTCTTGACGATAAAATTGACATAGTTTCACTATACGCGTTTTTACGTTGATCGCGTTTAAATTCGACAGTGAAATCCAGCCTTAATGATCTCTGGCGCCACTATCGTACGATATGAAAAATAAAAAAGTGGTGCACCAAATCAGTGACGATGTAATAATACTAGTACAAAAACTATAATAAACACGTGATGTATATGCATTATGAACATCCAGCCAAATTTTGAGAGATGGTTTGGAATCGATTACTTTCGCTCTATGAAGTAGGTGATTAAAAAAACAGACTGATTCCCGCCTACCTCAATCGCATGGGCAGGCTATTAAGTATTGACGTCCTAAGTACTCTCCCCGTGTCGGCTGGGTCTCCTGAGTAGAATAGACCTTCTGTCTTTCTGCCAGGTAGCTCGTAAGAGGCGAGCACTGGTTAAAATAAGGTCAACTGGAGTGATAGAGTGGTACTCTAGTGCAAGCAACATTGCAACTCAAGAATATATTAATTTATTTTTTCTATAATTTCAAACGACGGGTGCATTACATTTTACCAAATTTGTTCTTACAGATATTGTGGACAAAACATTTTCACTGGTAGCACCTGTACCTGAACCAGGTAAGCTTATTTCTATAGACATCTAGAAAATTAATTAATGTATGCTCTTAAAGATTCCCCGTGTTGGTCCGAGTGCACTGGCTACAACAGATCATCTGCCTCTCTACCAGGCAGCTCGTAAGAGACGAGCGAAGGGCAAAATGTAGGCCATTACCAACAAGACCACTGGTAGATTGCTATGCAGCAACTTGCCCGGATAGGAATCTACCGCCTTACCTATTCCTGCTGTCATAATTACTCTATCATGTTCCGGTCTGGAGCCCTTAGACTTGCACAACTGGCGTAACATCCCGGCCACAGGTCAGCTACGCATCTATAACCTCTATGGTGCCTAAAGGCAACGGTTGTCTCTTACCACCAGGAGCCCCATGATCGCTCGGGCATTGCTAATATCTCACACAAAAAAATATAGGAGTTCAACTTATAACTTTTTCCTTTTTGCAAAATTAGTTGAAAATGAAAACAATTGCAATACTAATACATCTTTGTTATAATTATTACATTAACTTCTGAATTGTCATTTAATTTACAAAAAAGGAAACTTTTACAAATTTCTAACTAAAAGTCACTCATTTACTGCTGTTTGCACGTTTCTGGGTTTAATCTAAAAAGGGCCACTTGCACATTTCCGTGTTAGCTTTAATAATACTTTAAAATTTCAAACATTAAGCGATTTCACTCTGATCAAAAGCTAACTCAGAGTAAAATATTTAACTCTAAAACGTACAAGTGGCCCTTACGCGCTTAAACTATCAAAAACAAACTGATTTAACCCTAGTTATAAGCTAACTCAGAGCTTGGTAATATAATATACAGTATTCTATCTTCATACAAACGGGCCTACGCTTCTCGACTCTGGCATGCACTTGGTACTTACATGATGCATGATGTAGCATGCGGCGCAACCTATGATTATGATTGGTTGCGCCGCTTTGACGAACGGTCGAGGTAATAACGTTAGGTAATAGCGTACCAATAGTTATGAGTGCGATTTATGGATGTTATTTTGTTTTTATAAGTCCAAGTATTTACTTAATATGACAAAGAACAATACCAACACCGATCGGCTGTAGGTATTTATTTCAAAAACAGAACCGAGTCAGACTACTGTACAGTACTACTATTTAAATTATGCGCTTCGACTTTACACTTTTTACAGTTTATACGTTTATTTTTAAATTGGCTGACCTAATCTAAATTTAAGTGAAATGATTAAGTAACTCTACATAGTTATCTTTAAAATACATTAGGATTTCCGAAGCTTGACGAATATAGCCGAAGTGCATAATTGAAATAGTACTACATACTGCATAATATTACTTTACCATGCTCAGAGTTAATATTTGATTACCAGTGGCCCTAAGAAAGCTCGATCCGATTTTAAGTAATTTTAAGCAATTTGTGCTCATGTGATACATTAATTACATTTTACAAGAATGATGAGCTTATTTTTTATTTCAGCTAAAGTTGCAGAAACAGAAAACATAGCAGTCAAATTAGATGCCCTCGCACCAGCAGGTATGAACGATCCATTTTTTTATGAATTTAATTTAAACTAGTTTAATAGCGGATTTAAAAATTACTGCATTTTTAGACAAATTTTTAAAATTTATTTTTAACAATAACAGAGCTTAGTAAATATATAGTCTTTGGTAATAGCCAAGGTCATATTCTGATTTGGGGAGGACAGTAAAGATTACCTGTAGATCAGTATGCGACGTCAGACGTGTATTTCTTAAATTCGCCAGGATAGGACAAAAGAAAATGAAAAACGAAAATAACAAGGATATATTAAATTGTAATCCCTATTAAAACAGGTGTTACTTTTTAGAAAGTACATTTAATAAAAACAATACTTACAAATAAATAATGACTCAAATGACTTTTGGTTTCCCATATTCTTTAGTTTTCTTCTCATTTTCTTATTGGATTTACTCAATATCAATTGAACTCTTCCATGTAAAAAAATACTTGATCCTTTGAACCAACTTAGTTGCTCAATCATTCACTGATTTTGCTGAATAAAATTTAAAAATGTATCTATTCTATATTATCTAATGTGAAGATAGAAAGAGTACAATATAATTTAAAACTAAAAGTCTTTTAAGTCGAGTTTTTCTTTGCGTGGATATCGTTTATTATATGTGCTCAGTATAGATATCGTTTATTATATGACATCAAACCAAGGCGATATGTTGCCGTCTACCCGCACACATGCTTTGCAATCTAAATACATAGACTGCACAGCACGCAGCAGAGACCGGTTCATCCCATAATCTGGTGAAATGTCCCTAAGTTCCTTAAGTCATATCGTTTATAATATGTACTCAGTACGAATAATAAACGATATCTACCATACACCATCTAAAAATTTAACACTTATTTTGGAAGGACTTCGTTTTAATTCTTATCAGGCAATAAAAGTTCATCCCAGGAATATTTGAGCTCTAATTTGGTCAAGATTACAAAACTTTATTTTTTTTCAACGAATGAACACTTTTCCACACAAATAACTAAGCAATAAGTAGTTATGACACTACGTAACACTTACAAATTTACAAGTTTATTTAAGCACGCAAAGGCGGTCTTATCGCTAATAAACGATATTTACCAGACACCTTTGCAGCACAATAATTTAATTTAATTTTAAAACAACTTTACAAATTGTACAAAGTTCAAAGAAAGAAAGTATAGTTTTTACTCTTGTGAAAAATAAATAAATTTATATTAAGAAATGGTTTTAGGCATTTTTATTTCAAAGCTGTTGTCTAACGTTCCGGCGTCGGACTTGACTCGTTGAGGTCTCGGGTTCGATCCCCGCGTCAGGCAACAAAAATGAGAAAATTTGTATTTAAATTTTTTTGATTAAAAATAACGTTGCTCGGGATTGGATATGTGCCCGGTTGGCGATAGGCTTACCACCTATCACATTGTGAGACTTAGTGTCTTCGGCTAGTTGTGGGTGCCTTGATTGCGTCTCTGACTACTCTTCGGTGATACGGGCGTGACGATACATTACTTTACTTTTACTTTATAAGACAAGAAAACAAAGGGATTTCTGATAGTTAAGTAATCGAAATGCGGGATTCCTAAACTAGGACATATTCAATGGAATATAATGGAATTAGGGTAAATTATAATCCCTCAAACTAGGGTACAACTGTTACAGGCATAAATAATGTCATGCGACAAAAAATGTCTCTTTGTTTTTCAAATTCTCTTTTTCTTACAATTCTATTTTCTTTTCAGAAAATGTTGCAGAAACAGTAAAGCTAATAAGCGAATTAGAACCTTTACAAGGTATGACAACTTCCACTTATTCACGTTTGTTTTTCAAATCAAACAAGTAGTTCCTGAGATTTGCACGTTGAAGCAAACAAACAAATATTCAGCTTTGTAATATTAGTATAAATAAGCAAATAATCTAAAAAATAAAATAATTGCAATAGTACTATAGAATCCGTAAGCTACCGTTTCAGCATTTTTTGTGAGAAATAAAATCTTTTTTTTTCGTATTAGATTCCCCGTGTTGGTTCGGGCTCCTTTGTAGAATAGACCATCTGCCTTCCTTGCCAAGCAGCTCGTAAAAGACGAGCATAGGCTCACCGTCACTAACACCGTGACATCTGACTAGGTGGTAGAGTTTAGCAGCGACTCGCCCGGATTGGTATCACCGCCTTACCTATTCCTGCCGCCATAACGTCATGACGTGTTCCGGTTCGGAGGGTAAGGTAGACGGTAAACTTACTTTTACTCGAGGCCTAACATCCCGGCCTCAGGTTGGCAACGCACCATTACCACCTTTGGTGTCTCTAGGCGGCGTAAATTATTGATATCAGGAAATTCGTCTGCTTGTTTGCCTTCCAATATCATAAAAAAAATCATCACGATATATTAGATCGTTAGAATATAGTATGTAAACTAATGAGTGATTCTCATTTTGAATAATATGCTAAAGAAGGATGACCAAATCGTACCTGACGACGAAACGATAGCATCACAATATGACATACCTGTATATGAAAAATATCCTTATTTTTTAAGTTCTTAAAAAAACTAAAAATATCTCTTTAAGTAGGCACAAACAAAATTTTCCATTTATTTTTGTTTTTGTAGGTTTTATGCTGTTTATTTCACGTATTAAATCACCTTGTAATCAAAGGTTTTAACTATTATTAATTATTCACGTTTTTCGAATTTTAGCTGTAATTCAGTTCAATTCCTTTGTCTGTCTATCAGACTCCTAGAGTTCAATGTCAAAAAGAGTCTTCTATCTAGCCGGCTCGTGGAGTCTGGTTCACAATCCAATAAAATTGCTCTTAACTTGCACGCTTAGTTAATACAACAAGAATGGCTAATACACAAGTACATAGTAATTTAATGCATACATTTTATACTACGCCACAGTCGCGTAAAAGTTCTAACCTTAAAAATATTGTTGAAATTAATAATATATATTATATTTGAAATAAAAAATATGTATAATTTTCAAAGAGATTAGTTTTTACAATATAAAAACAAACCAATCTCAGTTTAGCTTATTTTGGGACTTGTTATATATTCGATTACTTTAACATTTCTAAGACGTAGTCGTTTTATTTCGATAGTGTACTTCCAAGAAGGTCCCATCGCCAACAAGTCTGGATATGATGATAGAATTCCAGAAAAGTCGAAAAAGTAATTTGTAGATGACACACTTATTGACTGTCCCTGGAATAAGAGACTGTTTTAAAAGCATTGGATGTCAGCTCATAAAGAGATTCAGCAGTATAGCCAATATAGCCTAAACTCATCAAATGTACTTTTGTAATTGTACCTACTTGTGATTAGTTTAACATGTATTTATTTTGAATTCTAGGTAATGTCGGCGATCAGCCTCTGGAGCAAGTAGAATATTGGCCTGAATCAGGTAATTCTTGTCAGCAATAAATAACAGAGCAATTCTATTTTTTGAAACAATTGTTATTTCAAATTGAAGGGTTTTACTATGCTCGCATCCAAGAGTTTGGTCCGAATGCTTAAATCTTATATATTCTCTCGTATTTTAATCAGTTGAACCATTCTTTGCATTATTCATAATACCATGCTATTGATCTTAAATATAAATTACAGAACTGTGTAATCTGAATTGTAAGAATTTTAAGAGTATTTTAAACATCTTGTGTACAATGTATACATATACCTGCAGAGAAAATAGTATATTACATCCTGAGGGCAAACAATTTCCTCAATATATCCTCATATCCGGTATCTAAAAACAGGTAGGTAATTGTATCCTATCCGGAGTACAGAAATAAACCTTTCCCCATCAGTCGGAAAGTGACAACTTTCGTCCCGCTGCGCTTAACGAAATTGCCACTTTTCGACGGCAGAAAAATGACATACACACCTCGGACAGCAAAATGAAAATCTTAATGAAACAAATATGTGATGTGTTGATCTCAGCTTCGCTTTGGCCAACAATTACCAGTGACCTTTTCCATGTGACCAATTCCTGCCCTCGATAATATGTACTTATTATACCATTTTCTTCTACCTTGGCTGACAGTTGGTACTTTCGTCCCTATGAAGCAGAAAAATGTCTATTTATACTACGGATTAAACGAACACTGTGCGGAAAGTTGACACTTCGTGTCCACGATAGTTTGATATTTAAGAAACAAATACTGGGAAACCCACAATATTTTTAAGATCATTATGTTGTTAGTTAAATTGGCTTACCCCATTTGAAGCCAAATTTTACCAGGGATATTTTTGTTGACATTCTACAGTTTTATTAACACATTTAGATTTTTTTAAATACTTAAATAATTTTGACATTGCTTTTATATAAAATATACCAGAAGACTTTCACCTTTAATAAATTAATTCTGACATCATAGTTTTAAAAAAGATGGGTATCCCTGCTTTTATAATGTAAGCATGAAACTGCCGCTGTAACTAAATGTGTATTTTGTGAACTTAAATATTAGTTGGTGATATTTGTGATTTTTAAGTGTACATAATGCAATTGAAGATGCTTTAATCAGCGAAACCGGTAGGCTATAAATAGTCATAAAATTATATTGTCAAGTATATTGTTCAAATTTAGAAGTAATTGTTGTTATCATCATTACATAGCATAAAACGAAGTCGCTGCCTCTGTTCCTTTGTATGCTGAAATCTTTAAAAGTACGCAATAGATTTTGATGCGTTTTTTTTAATAGATAAAGTGATTGAAGAGAAAGGTTTATATGTATATTTCATACCGGTGCTAAGCCGGGGCGGGCCGCTAGTAAGTTATAAATCATAGTAATGGAACTTTATCAAGCTCCGACGATGAATATTTAAGACCATACTTAGGTCGGCTTCTGCGCACCTACTTCTGTCTCGACGGAGATGTACGAAGCAACAATTCATTGTCTACAAAGGGACCTCGCCCGGAGCTCCACTGAGCCTACCCCTCAGACTTTACTTGAGTTCCAGACCCCTGCTTCTTATATTTATATTTATTCTAACGTTAAAGTTTACATATTTGTAATGTTGCTTTCGTCATCTCATAAAAATATGATTAGTGCAAGGCAGGAGGAAATTCCTGTCTGCGTGTTTGCTATTGGCAATTTAAAAAGCGAAAAAAAAATAACTCCGGTGTCACAGTATATTTCATGTTGATACATTTGTAAATATGTTCTTTATAACTCATAAACCTCTTTTGTAGATAATGTTGGAGAATTACCCGAAGATTATGCAGCAAATGATCCTGAAGACGGTAATTATTTTCATTTTAACAGTGTTGTTTAAATTTAACAATTTTGTTTAAAGACGCACCAGTAAATAGTGTCTTAACCACTTTTATTTCCTATAATCAGCACTGTCCGCTTGTTAGCTATCCTATTTTGGGCTTAGATTTTGAACCCAATAGTAAACAGACCAATTATTTTTTCTGCATTATTCTTAAAGAGGGAAATACTACTCATGTACCTCTTAAAACTGAAATTCTATAAATTAGTAACAGTGACTGGAATGATACTTGTACCTTATTTTTACTACTGCATTCACACTATTATTCATTTAACAGATTGTGTTGATGTAAGACACAGTGTGTATGTCTACGTCAGTTTTTTATAATGAAATAAAACCCAACTGTAAACTGAGACAAATAGCCTGGTAACTTTTATATCAAAATAGCTAACTACCTTTTAATTATATTATCAGCAGCTGATAGATATCTGCTAAAGATTTTCTTAGAATCACTTATTAACTATCCAGCACTAACAAAATATTAATTAATGACCGTTTCTATCACCTAAATGTTCAAATACGTTTATAGCTTATTATTTTTTCAGGTACTGTCGACGAGTCAAATCCAGATGGCTTAAAACACCATGGATATAATTACAATTGTAAGCACAACAACTGTTACGGGGCCCCCTTTTATCAACCAACAATCATCAATGGAACTGCATCTCCCACCATAGTACAGAACCCTGGATATAATTATCCTGGCTGGTACAACAGTTACTACAATAATTGCAAATATGGCAAAAACAAAAAATGTCCGCCAATACCCTATCCTACGATTATCAACGGAACTACTAATGGAACAGTAATTCAAACATACCCTTACGCCGGTTATGGCTATGGTTATCGACCTCAAAATTGTAAACACAGCAATTGTCGTCCTGGTCCATATTATGGTCCTGTAATTATTCCTAATAATATTGCTATGAACCCTGATTCTACTACTTCACCAGATACCACTACTTCACCAGATACCACTACTTCAACAGGTGCCACTAATCCAAATAATGGTACCACATCTAGCACTACAAGTAAGCCCAGAACTACCACTACAGCTAAACCCTCAAGTAGCACCACAACTACTACAACAACGAAGGCGCCGTGCGCTAATCGGGGATGTGACAATATTTCGATTATAATAAACAACAACAACTCTGGCAGTCGTGATACTCCAGGAGAGCAGAAACTGGATCCAGAAATAGTTTCTGAAATAAAAACAGCTGACAAAACACAGTCGCAGATAAATTTGCTTAGAGATGCTACAAATGAGCTTAACCATGATAATATTAAATTAGTATTGGAAAATATTGAAGAGGTTATCTCGCCAACTAATTAAGCATAAAATTTAAATTGTTAACATTTTCTTATTGTTATATTTAATGTACTTACATAAAAATAAATCTAAAGAAACCGTAGTAGCTCATTTTGGAACTGTGACTATTTACGAAAACAATCAAGTGGCAAGCCAACAGAAAAACTAAAATTTGTGGCTATAAAATTTTATTTGTTTTAATACAAAATAAATTTTAGCGACGTTTCAAAAACTACAAAAGTAAATACCTTAAATGAAACAATAATAGATACAGATTTATTATTTGTCATACGATTACTGACAACTTAATAATTTGTCAAGTTTTGTTAGTTTTTGAGCAATTCTTCTGCCATGACCAGATTCTTGTCAGCGACGTTCCCTGCTTTGCTTATGGAATCTGACTTTCACGTGTAAGAGTAAGCCTCGAAGCTCGAAGAAGGGTTGTGTAAAATTGGTTTCGGCACAAAATGATTTTTCTGTATACGTAACTGTATTAAACTTATATGATGTAGCTAGCTGGTAGAAAATAAATTAATATTTAAAAAATGATTATTTGTTTTTTCTTTATTGTGCTTATTAATCCTTATGAAATTGAGATATGCTTGTTATATCTGCTATATCGAAGTATTTTTTTATTAATTAAATCCGCTGAATATCTGATAAGGGACCTTTCACCATTATAATATTATGTCTTTTCGATGTAAAATTGACAGTTATTCTCAGTGTCGCTAGAAATTATAACATATTCGCCTTCTGCTTACTCTACATCCTTACAAAGACATGTTATTTATTACTACTTACCTCAGGGGGAAATTCTTACTATATGAATAAAAAAATGGATTGCTCAAAATAAATGCGTTAGAGTCCATGGACAACTTGTAAGCCTATTTAAAAATAAAATTATTTATTAACAGTTCCCTCTCTTTATGAAATTGAAAACATAAACAAACGAAAAGTAGAGGTTCGCTACTTTGACGTCTAGTTGATAAACGATCTTCAGATGGTATGTAGTTATCTCGTAAATAAGAAAAAATGGGGTTAATATCTCTATTATTTTTTGTTTTCAAATTTGTTGAAATACCAATTTTTCGTGTTTACGTGATAACAATTATTCAGAAGTTACTACTCATCATCCGAAGAGAAAAATACAGTTTTTTTAATCAATAATTGAGTAATGTAAGCGATAAAATAATTCCATTCCACGAACTCCCATTTTCCATTGGTAACATTTTTTCAATTTTGCCCTGTATGGATGATATATTATATGAACACAATTTAGTTAAAAACAGGAAGGTTTATTTCAAAATTTTTAAGATACTTACATTTTTAAAATTAAATTTTATGATAGGCTATTTCACGAAATCATTTTTCAATGCCTATCAAAACTGAAGTCAAACTATACGAGGGTCAAACTGAAAGTTCTTAGAAAATCAAAAACTAAGCATTCTAGCAAGTTATTAGTTTTATTATAACTTTTCAAAATACCGTCCATTTACATCAATACATCG
>NJDC01003027.1:446068-480027 GCA_002245475.1 Calephelis virginiensis
AATAGGTACAATTTCGTTTCAATAACTTATTAGTGAAAGCTTTCTAATCAACTCCTACCGCTTCCATATATCTTCTCAATAATTTACTAGGACCTGAAATTCAAAAATTTCCCTTTCATGCCACCTCTCCCATACATGTACGTGACGCAATAGGACTAAAAATATGAAAACCTCATACACCACTTGAAATATAATAAGCCACAGTCCAATACCGTATACGAATTAACGACATATTACAACACAACACAGACAACTAAGTCTCCTTGTTCAATTATTTCATGTGCCTACTACTCATTTAGATGACGCGATAAACATAATCAAATAAACAAGATTGGCTCCCTCTATTGCAGATCACACCATATCATCTGAAAATTTAAGCATATCAAAAGCAAAAATTCTATTTAGTAGATTCGGTATACACCTAGGCATTTTATTCGTAATTTATCTCCTTCTATGATAGACTGGTTCAATTATCAAAAAAATATTCGATCCGATGGCACATTGTCTACCTTCAACAATTTTATTCCTGGAGTTCCACAAGGTGGCGCACTATCACAATAAACAAATAATAAATATCCCAAGACAAGTTACACAAATTTAACCTGACCCCAAAATAAGCAAATTATATGCTTGATGCTTGTGTTATGGGTGTTAGTCAACGATTCTAATACACAGAAATAATTAAATAAATACCAGAATACATTTAATAAACACCCAGACACGGAGATGCAAACATCTAAATGCTCTTCACACAAATGCCTACATGCACTCGACCAACGAAGCTGTCAAATAAATGTAGATAATTAAGTGATTTTTTCTCGTACCGTCTATATGCTTAACTTAATTATCAATCCAATCAATGTGATTAACATTGTAGCCATTTGCCAATGGGTTCATTCTTTCTTTCTCTTAGTGTATATTTTAAAGCAATAGTTTATAATGCAAGTAGTTTTAAATGCAAGTTGCAAGCAATGGCATAGTACAATTAACTTCACTGCAAAGAACTGCCCAAAGTCCGTCAAACTTGAATTCCTTACTTTACAAAAGCGAACAATCTGGGCCTTATGGGTCGCTATAAACCTAGGGATGCTCAGATGATTTAAATCAATAGAAATTTTTTGTTCACTTTTTCTATTTAACATAAAAAATTTACTCGCACAGACTCACATCCATCCGTCTCTACATAGATGCCACAGAGGAGCTATTATGGAAACTTAAACGTGCGCAGATCAAATCTTTGCATTTGATATATTATACATATTATATGGATTACGCAAGTATCATCGTATTTTCCATTTTCGATCTAAATTAAAGTGGCTCCCTATACTTCATAATCTTAACTCTCACATAAGGCCAATTTCAAAAAGCTATCTACAGGTAGAAATAGGCATACTGGAGTTTTGTTTGTTATTATATGTTAATTATGGAGAAATAACAATGGATGCCTGATAAATGGTGTAAAGTAGCCCTACATTTTATCTTTCGGTCATAGTTAGTCAACTTAATCTCAAATGTACTCTCGGTTGCCTTTACCATCTGGAGAGCCGTGTTCATGTTCGCTGTCTATTGATTTTAAATCAGTTACCAGGCATCGATTGTTATTTTTCAATAATTAATAAAATTCTGTTAGGTCTATCTTTACTTTTGGATAGAGCTTATCTCTGACATTTCTATTTAGGTGTTAAGTTTTGTTTAGAAAATCCTTAAACATGTTAACCGACATTAACAGCAAAATAGTAAACTCGTGGCATAGGCAGGTTTATAAAAATGATGATGAATATATTATTTGTCATTGACCCGACCCCTACCAAGATTATTTTATTAGCATAACCCGTGTTCATTTAAATTTAGGGAAATGTAAAGTATTTTATTAGTCGTTATCTCATAAGTACATTGACTTGTTAGGTTATAAACAAACAACACGAGATATAAATAAATAGTTATGCCTGGACAAATTACACAAACTGAATCTAAGCCTAAAATTAGCAAAAATGTAACTTATTGCGCTTGTGATTTAATAACAAACAATACTTACATATAGAAATACTTAAGTGTATACGGGAATAAATTTAATAATCATTTGACCGCCTCGTTGGTTGAGTGACTAGCGTACTCGCCTAGCTACACCGATTAACCGCGAGGCTCGGGTACGATTCACGACGGGGGCAGGCAATTGTGTTACGAACATTTAAATGTCTGCATTTTCGTGTTTGGGTGTTAATTGAGTTTATTCTAGTATCTACTTAAATATTTACATGTATTAGTATTGTTGACTAACACCCATAACATAAGCACATAATTTGCTTACTTTGGGGTTAGATTCAATTTTTGTAACTTGTCCAGGGATATTTATTTATTTATTTAGATCCAGAAATATAGATATCTAGACGTTCTTTACCCAAGTGCATGACCCGTCGGGAATCGACCTCGATGCTCGTGGATGGTTGATGAAGACGTGACGGATAGAAAATACCTACTTCGATTTTTTAAATATTAAAGCACTACTCTTGTATAAATGGTCGAAAGGCGAATTTAAATCCTACTAATTTTATAAAAGCAAAAGTCTTATGAGTATGTATGTATGGATGTTTGTTACTCTTTCACGCTAGAATGGCTGAACGGATATATCTGAAATTTAGAACACAGATAGATTGTGAGCTGGATTATGATATAGTTTCTATTCTACTTATATTCGGTGCTTGATGGAATTCCATTCTTGATACAATTTATTAACAAACACATGTACTTTCTACAATACATTTTATTTCTAATTTTATAGCGAAACCTGTTGGCTATTCGCTCATCATCAGGGCTATATAACAATTGGTTCTGATGATGCTTGTATAGCGACACCGGTTGGCAAAACTATAAAAATATACTGTGGAAAGTACAAGTGTTTGTAAATAGTTTAACATATAGGCTACTTTTAATCCCGATCGACAACGGATTCCTGTGAAAACGCGGGCGAAGCCGCCGGCAACAGCTATATTTGTCTTGAAAACATTGAAGTAGACTTTACGCAAGTGCGGATGCATTGTTGCAGATACGATGGCTATGTCCCCAACCCCATTAGACTTGGAAGACACATGTTCACGTCACGGCTCATAGAGGTATAAATAAATAAATTATAAATAAATGTCCCTGGACAAGCTACACAAATTGAATCTAACCCCAAAGTAAGCAAATAATATGCTTGTGTTATGGGTGTTAGTCAACGATTCTAATACATAGAAATACTTAAATACATACCAAAATAGATTTAATAAACACCCAGACCCGGAAATGCAGACACCTAAATGTTCATCACACAAATGCCTGCCCCCGTCGGGAATCGAACCCGAGCCTTGCGGTTGGTCGTTGTAGTTAGGCGTGTACGCTAGCCACTCGACTAACGAGGCGGTAATACTTAATAATATAAAATATATAGGATATTTTTGAAGTGAAGCTTCTTTAGAATCGTTGTGGTTTCAAAACGGGTGCAACGGAAAAGCGGCAGGTAAGAGACACAAATATATATTCATCTCATTCTTTTGTCGATTCACTGAAATTTCACTTCTATCATGTGTGAATCGCACACACACCTTTTTTCTATATAGAGTAGAATATACAATGGGCCTCCCTGCCAGGCATTGTAAGAGGCAAGCGCAGGTTAAATATGTCATCACCAACAATACCACTGGGATAGAGTGCTGAACAGCAATTTGCCAGGGTAGGATCCACCGCCTTACCTATATTTGCCACCATAATGTCTCTGTCATTTTCCAATCGGTAGGGAAAAGTAGCCGCTACACTTACAATTAGGGTTGTCACCCATAATAATAATAATAAATAATAAAATATCTCAGGACAAGTCACACAAATTGAATCTAACTCCATAGTAAGCAAATTATATGCTTGTGTTATGGGTGCTAGTCAACGATACTAATTCACAGAAATGCTTAAATAGATACCAGAATAAATTTAATAAACACCCAGACCCGGAAATGCAGACACCTAAATGTTCATCACACAAATGCCTGCCCGTCGGGAATCGAACCCGAGCCTTGCGGTTGGTCGTTGTAGTTAGGCGTGTACGCTAGCCACTCGACTAACGAGGCGGTCATACTTAATAACCATAACCATACTTTATAATAACGTGTCCTACTTTATTTTTGGTAATTATACTTTATACTTTTACATACAAATAAAGTATGCAAAAATACTTTATTTTCAACCTTTACTACGATGCGTAAAATAAAATACACATTATGGGTACTTAATGATTTATACTTACAAAAAAAATGTTTCATGTCAGTTGTGGATGTGCCAGTGGCAGGACAGGTGACATTCTGATGAAATGGTACAAAAATGGTTCGTTAGGTTTGTTTATATTAATTGAAGAATATATAAGGTAAATAAATAAGATTGAAGAGCACTAAGAAAAATCTGTGGTGTAACGCTCGTTGACCGCATTCGTAACAGTGAGATCCGAGAAAGAGTGGGATTGAAAGAAAGTGTTGGTGTTAAAATGCGAAAGGGCCTGCTCCGCTGCTTCGGTCATGTGGAAAGAATGACAAATGAAAGATTGACAAAGCAGATATAAAATGCGAATGTGGATGGATGTAGGTACCCTGGGAGACCAAGGCTAACATTTCACGATCAGATCAATCAGATATTATCCGAGGGTGGTGTCAAGAGTCTCCGAAACCGGCGTGTTTGTATGTTTGTATGAATGTGAAGGAAGCAAGACTGGTTTGTCAGGATCGTGAGGTCTGGCACTCGATACTCTCTGCCTACCCCGTAAGGGACTTGGCGTGAAGATATGTATGTATGTATGTATGTATGTAAATAAGACTGAAATAGATCCAAAAAAATCACTAACAATTATTATTAATTTACAGTGAAAAGTATAGTTGAACTAGGCAATATATACTTAAATACGATATCTGATAGCTTAACAAATACAAAATAAATTGTGGTTAAGGCACACGAAAATACTTTTTTAAAGCAAAAAAAGATAACATTTGAAAAATACTTTTTTTTCTTTCTAATACTTTATTTTTTGCTTATCCAAACCAGTTTATACTTTTTTTGTCAAAAAAAGTTGGCAACCCTACTTACAACAGGTATTACACACCAGCCACAGGACAGCGTTAAACCTTTATCATCTATGGTGGGTATAAGCCAAGGTTGTCTCTTTGCAGACCCGTGTTGTTCGCTGACGTCTCACAAAAAAAGAAATGGTACTAGTGTTATAACCAAATGGCCATTGTCTACGCAAAACTTGGTACAAATCCTTGGTCCAAAACTTACGAAATGTATGGCACATTTGGTAAATCTCATTGTGTAAACTAATGGAGTTTACAAAATGAAATTTACCAGTCTTGCTGTGTATATTCCGCCAACTTGAACATTAAAATTACTTCTCTAAGATTATTTTTACATAATCCGAAATGACGGGCTAAGAATACTGAATATAGTAAAAATAAAAATGTCCGCAAACTTGTATGCTTTAAAAAATGTTATTTGGGAAATAGCAAGTTAATTAACCCTAGTCGCAAAGCGAAGTTGCAGTACAGCGATATGACTTGACAAAAGTTAACAACCCGCTAGTACTATATTCAATAATACCAGTAATACATAAATCTAGATCCAAGAGTAACTCTTTGGGCTATGGGCTGGCGACGCTCCTAACTTAAAGCTTTAAGTTGTTATAGAAAACACTATGAGAAAAAATAAATATCCCTGGACAAGTTACACAAATTGAATCCAACCCATAAAGTAAGCAAATTATATGTTTGTGTTAAGGGTGTTAGTACCAATACATAGAAATACTTAAATAGATACCAGAATATATTTAATAAACACCCAGACCCGGAAATGAAGACAATTTCTAAATATTCATAACACAAATGCCTGCAACCGTCGGGAATCGAACCCGAGCCTTGCGGTTGGTTGATGTAGGCATGTACAAATATAAATCTTACGTCTTTGACTTCACTTGCTTAATCGATTATTCTCGTAAGTTTACAACTTCTTTGAAAATGTTTATGCATGAAAGACACACACACACACACACACATATACATACAAATCTTCACGCCAAGTCCCTTACGGGGTAGGCAGACAGTATCGAGTGCCAGACCTGATGACATGAAAGAAAGTGCACAAAAGACAAATTAAAAATTCGAGGGCCTATGGCTATTTACTTTAGCTACAATTCATATTTAACTCCGTATCACCGTATCTACTTGGCCCACCTCCTTGGGCTATCGGCTGGCGACGCTCCTAAACAAAGCTTTAGATTAAGAGAATAAACGCTAAGAGAATCAACATTATTTACTAATAACCCAAATAATCAAGCTGATTAATGTAAATTAGTTTTTAATTTTAATTTTTAAATTTAATTGATTGTTCGTTACTAATTCGAGTTGTACATCATACAACATACATATTTACACGCCCAGTCCTTTACAGGGTAGCTGACTTCCTCCACATTCATTACCCTTTTCATACAAACACGCAACATCCCCATTAAAGCAATATTGGAAATTAGAATCGGATATCTCATTTTAGGTATCCTTCACACAGTATTAGCGAATTATTGAAACTTAGTTAATAAGATTCAATAAATTATTTTATCGGATTTATTGAATTTTGTTGGAACTAAATGTTAATTAAAAAAAGTATCTTCACGCCCATATTCCCGAAGAGTTAGGCAGAAGCACAACTACGACTAGCCGAAGATACTAAGCCCACAATGTGATAGGTGGCAAGCCTATCGCCAACCGGCAACACAAAAGGATTTTTTTTGAAAATTGGAAAAACCCAATTTTCTTTCTGTTACCCGATCCGGGATTCGAACACGGGACCTCATGCAGTCAAGTCCAACAACTGAACCGCTAGACCACAGAGGCTGCTATTACTGTGTTCAAGAATACCTACCTAAGGCGACGTATACTCCAATTTCCAATTTGCATGAAATCGATACTAAAAATTGATAGTAAACCTTTATTTTCAAATGACTTCTAAATTTGACGGCACAAAAATTTACACCCAAATAAATGCTCGCGATACAATGAAAAAAATACTTCAAATGATATTTTTTTATTAAATTTTAAATTATAAGTAGTCGTCTGTAGTTGACTTTGCGTTTAATGTTTTTCAAATCTGCGACAGGTACACATTAAATATTTGAAATAAAAAGTAGATCATAGTACTTAATCTCTTATATCTAAAAATGAATCCCTATTTTCCGTGGTCACCGCATCACGTCTGAATATATGGCCAATTTTGCTAATCTTTTTTATTGTATTAGTTATAGACATTGTCCTTGGTTATAGTCAGTAGAAGGTTCATATGAAGAGAAAAAACAGGAAAAACAATACTTAATTTCTCCCATATACAGGCTGTTAGTAATGTCAAGCCATACGAAGCTCGCCAGGCCGGCTAGTAATTGATATTACACGTGTTGTCATAGACTATTCCCGTGCAAGATATTATAGGTTGTCATTTGCAAACATCTAAACTAAATTATATACTAAGCATAATATATAAATTACACGAAAAATAGGTATTCTATAAACATAGTCATTCTACATATAAATATATACATACACATACATACTACACGTATATACATCTATATAAATACATACAAAAATTAAACAATTAATAATATGTGGCAACACTACCGTGATAAACAATTGAAAAGGGAACGTTTGAGGGAAAACTTTTTGATTTCAACAGGGAGAATGTTCCAAAAACGAACAGCTTGAAAAGTGAATGACTTGGAAACAAAATCAGTACGACAGAGAGGAACTTAAACTTGAATGGGTTAAATTTTGGTTTTGAAATTTAGATTTGAAATATTGTGGGGTATGTAGGTTGTTGCTAAGTCATTTACAACGTGCACCAAGCAACAGCTAACAAAGTGTAGTCTAAGCCGGAAAACATGTTTCAAATTAATATAAAAGAAAACTCGTTAAACGAAATACCCTAATGTTTTTAATTTATAAAATTTTTGCACTTTCGAAAACGAGTCCAAACGAGCAGCACATTACAGTTAAATGACATTAAGTGCGTCGAACTGCATACAATTTGCTTGTTTTTATAACTCGGAGTTTTTTTGAATCTTCTCGTAACAAACAGCGAGAAAACCGAAATTTTTCGCATTTTGACCTGTCACACCCAGAAATTCACATATCGATGTTAGTCACACAAATGCTTGACATAGTCAGAAATCGAACCAGAGTCTCGGGGATTTTCAGTGGCACTAGGCGTGTATAACTGATGCGGCCAATGCCACAACTATTAAACAACCAATACAATTATTTTTGACTCTAAAAAAGAAAAGAGTACATATCGATTCGCCTGTTTTTTTATTAATTATCAATTACTCGGCAACAATAATAACAACAATAGACTTCGATGGTTCTTTCTTCAAAAGATAAGTCATAATTCAAAGTCCCATATAAATTTGATCAACATCCAACAAGGGGTTTAAAATAAGGTTTTGTACTGACGCATGTAATTGTTGCATATCTTAATGATGTATTAAGGAAGTCTTTTTTTGCAATTTTACTCCACCTAAATTATTGTGTAGGTTAAGTACAATGCCGCAATGAAATTGGAGTCGTTTTATTGCAATTTACCAGCGTTAAATTGTTGTGTAGGTACCTAGACAATGGCGCAATGAAATTGGAGTTGTTTTTTTGCAATTTTACTTCGCTTTTTTCGAGTACTTTTTTTTTGCAGTTTTAGTGCGTTTGAATTATTGTGTACATAGACAACGTGGGAATGAATTAGGAATCGTTTTTAGGGTCCCGTAGCTAAAGGCTAAAAAATGGAATCCTAATAGATTCGTCATGTCTGTCTGTCCGTCCGTATGTCACAGCCAATTTTTCTCAGTTTCACTACGCCTAAATTAAACTAAATACATTCAAGTGCGAGATTTTTATAATGTCCAAAATGTAGCGGTGAACTTACGAGTATACTAATTGTCTTTTATTAGTACCGTTAAACGAGATTTTCACTAAGCACATTTATTTATATCTTTTAAAGCGTATAAAAAAGAATTTTTATTCCATGAAAGTTGCAAGGCATCTTTTTACAAGCTACTATACATGAAATTGTTGAAAGTATTGCAATTGGGTTACAGTTCAACAATTGAATTTGGCATTTCCAAAAGTTCTCATTTATCATTTTTTTAATGAAACATGATCAGAAATGGTACTTGTTATCAATTCTTGCTGCGGCTGCAGCTATTAGCACCTTTGACGTCTATCTACATGTGTTTCTTACCAATCAAATCAGTCAGGTTGATTAATTTCGTTCTGTGATTAAAAAAAACATTTAAAAAATAAAACGAAAAACAATGATACAGATTAAGTATTCAAATCTATAAACATATAAATAACGTAATATTTTCTGTTGCTTAGGAATATCCCCGTAAGAAGGCTTTCAAAAAAATGTCTTCTTTACAGTGCATCGAATCAACATTTGTGTTCAACCCAAAAGACAACAAGATTTAAAATTGACATGCAGGTACACAGTGAAGGCCATAATATGCTTATTGCTCAACGGCCAATATTAATAACATATCTACAGCTAAAGATGCCTTCTAGATTTGTGTTGCTAAGATATTTTTGTTAATTATTTAAAATATGACAGCGGTTAACTGGCAATAGATCTAAAATTGCATCTCTTATCTTAGATAAGTTATTAATAATAGCTGTAAGACTTGAGAATACTAATCTAGGTAAAACTTGAGGCACTCTAATATCCGTTAGAAGTTACGAGCTAGTGAAAGTAACTTATAAACAACTTAAAATTTTATATCAACAATCTAAATCGAGAATTCTGTATAATCAAAGTATCTTTTATGTTATTTTTATTGGAAAACCATTTGCTATGATTTACAAAATAGTGCATATAAAATAAAAGTAACAGAACGAGTAACGGATTTTCATGTGTATACAAGTCTAAGACACATTTTACATACATTTTAAAAATTTAAGCGAAGTAAAACTGTAAAAAAATACTCTAATTTCTTCATTGCCATGTCGCGATTTCACGATTCTTTTGTCGAAAGATATCCAATGATTCTGAGCTGTTCCCGCATACATTTTACAATCATTTTAAACACACAGTCGAATTAAGAACCTCCTTTTTAAAAGTAGGTTAATAAATATGTAAAATAGCTATGTTCAACCTCTTTCAGGAAGTTCAAAAACATGTCCTGCCTAACTAAAATATAAAAAATAATAAAAAACTTAAAACTAAGTGTTTTATGATTTTAGCATACTTAAAACATTACCTGCATTAAATCTGGATAGCAAGGAAAGAATATTCAAAAATGTACAATACATTTTTTTGACAAACAGTTAATGAAGAACAAAAAGGAAGTTGATTATAATTAAGAAGAAAGTAATCACAAGAAACTTACGACCTATACGATATATTATAATAAAGTAGTGTATATCCAGATAAGGATTTTGTTTCTATCGGAGAATGTTGGTCAGGCAGCTAAGACTCCATTCTCTTGTAATACATTACCTATAGACAAAAAAATTGAGGTAACCTACTGAAGCTGTTTGCTGATAGCCCGTTAAGAAACTAGATTTTCAGACATATAGCTATTAAATTTAGCAATTAATTAAAAAGTGGCAAAGTGCGTGTCGATTCGTACATCAAGGGCTCCGTAGTAGCAGGCAGGAATATAAAATATTGAGATTTGCAAGTAATAACTAATTTAGATATCCCAAAATACCATAGTCATTTTTCACCCGCTATTAAATTACTTTAATTTTTATACAATTTGCATCATTGATAAAGTTATCTTCACGGTTTTTAAAATGACAATTTTAATGATGAGACCATATCTCAATCAAACCAATTTTAATATAAGATTTTTCATTTAAGTATCATTTTGGATCAACGTAAGGATCGACGCATTTTATCCAATTTGATCTATTTCAAACGACTAACTTTGAAGAAAAATCATTTTAGACATCTATGTAATTTTTAAAAATATAATAATTTATTTGTTTGCATTAACCATCAAACTTCGCCATTATAGAATAAAAAATAAGTCACTTAATCTTCTGATAATTTCTTATTTGAGAGGGAGAATTCAGAAAGTTGAGATTAGTGGTGTATAATCGACAGCTGCTGCTGTTACCATGGGTGTCCCCGAGGGTTCCATTCTGGGACCATTTTGTTTCTCATATACATAAATGACTTGCCTTACTACGTAAGGGGTAATCATGGAACAGTATTGCCCGCGGATGACACTTGACTATTATTTAAAGTGAAAAGACAACTGGGTAAGTATGGCGAAACGAACGATGTTATTTTTAAAGTTGTACACTGGTTCAATGTAAATAATCTTTTTCTAAATAAAAAAAAAACTAAGCATCAAATTTTCAATACCTAATTTAAGGTAGGTAGATACCAATGTACAACTCAATGGGAACAAACTGGACCTAGTAGATTGAATAGTGAATAAATATATTTTGAATTTGAATATATACAGACACGTACCTATAGGTCTGAAAAAAATAATTTCAATTTCTCTTATAATCGGAGATATAATTTTTCATTTTATTTTTCTTTTAAATAACTTAAAGTGGTTTACGGAATACATCTACAAAGTTTTTAGTGACAAAAAGTTTCACTCGGAACTAGTGAGAATTTTACTAGCTAAAAACTAATGGCTGCAATATATGGTCCAACATGTTAAATCTAGGGTTCCGTTTTTTGTTATTCATACGTAACCCTAATAAAGAACATTACTTATTTTACACTTATAATAAATTAACTAGTGATAAATTGGACAACATTCTTTTATTGCATATCTAATTATTCAAAACTAAAATCACAACGTTGGATTCCGTAGATTAGTCTCCTGCTTTTAAGTAAATGGCTTCTTTGTTCGAGGTTAGTTTTGAGCGATCTCATTAAATTTGCTTTTCTAACACAGACATGGCCAATAGGGGAAGATGATATTTCATTTATTAAAACTAGCTGTTCCGGCGAACGACGAAAAATTAAATTATTTTTTGAGTTTTCCAGCCAAATCAAAGGCCGACAAATTCTTTAATTTCCAGCCAAATAGGTGCAGCCGTTCTTGAGTTATAAATACTGTAACTAAAACGACTTTCTTATATAAATATATACATAACACGTTTAATGCATTAAGCGCAGTTGAACAAGGAAAACTTATTTGAAATATATCAGGTTCCACCTGTTTTAAGATCGTGTTCAAACTTGGGTGAATGGACCCATCTTAAAAAAACAAAATTTGTAAAAAGTAATGTGTCCAATGAATCTATTTAGTTTACAGCAATTTTTGTTATGAAGCCATTCCTGTAAACTCAAATTTTAATATATTTATCGATCAAAATTCTTGTGTGATACAAAGTCCCTGAACGACGTCAAATTCGCTTACACTTGTAGTACATACGTAGCGTATTTTGGTAAGCTCATAACTGAGATTTAAAGTTGCGATATCTCGGGAAGTTCTTATAATAGCTGAGTTATTAATTCACTGACATTTCTATTATTATGATGCCATTCGATTATACACAAATAAAAAAATATTTGTACACTATTTCAGCCTAATTTGATTTTAGATTGAGAAAAAAATATATATTTTTTGGATGATTATAGCTTCATTAAAAACTGAGACTGCTTGCATTCAAAGGTACATTTTAAAACATTTTTTGAATTTAATATTATTATACCTAATCCCCTGAATAACCAAACTACAACTAAATATGGCACAAAACTATATTTTAATTGCATTGTAGGTCTGAACTGGTTCGATGCCTAGTTTTTTATTGTAAGAAAAACTGGGAAAACCTAAAAATTCAAACGTGATGTGTTTCGAAACTGCAAGTATAATAACAAAATCAAAATATTTGGACTGAATTAAGTATTACAACTTTAAATTGTTTATAGTTATGAATAAAAATGACGTATTACAACTAATCAAAAGCAAAGTAGTCCACGAAAACTGCGTGCCAAATATCTTACAAACATGCCTAGCTTCTTGTTCAGTCATAACTCTTGCCATATAGTATCCAGCCGGATTAAAAACCTTTGGAGAATATTCGACCAGTTTACCATATCGATATTTCATTTGCTGTGCCTACATACACTGACAACGCGTTTTGTCAATGCCTCTCCTCCAACAGTGAACACAGTATTTAAGAACCTTTAATTTTGACCACATTCATAAAACTTCCGTTTATTAGTTGGCTCTAATGTGACAAAGATCTCGACTCGATTTATTTAACTTTCATTCTGTTTCTGTCCAACTCTCAATTATTTAAATTAGATGTTTTCGTTATATGTTTCGTTACAAACTATGACAAATAGAAAAACGTCTAAATCATAACAAAGTAAGAATAATTTTTAGGTGGCAAATGTTTGATTGTATCTCTTAATCTCTTAATCATAATCTTTGCTCTTGTGGGTATAATAATAATAAGCCCCCTAAATCCAACCGTACGTCTGAATCGACCACCAGATTCACGTAGGGGGCGGACACGCGATCTCAAATTACTGGCGCAGCTAACATGGCTCTGGGCCATTCATTCATCATGGAGACACGTTCTTAAAGAAAACGTATAGGACCGCTGCTCGGGGGCGATCGCCGGGGCACACGTGGAGCTGACGCTGGGTGTCACAGCATACGAACCGTCAGCGGTAACGAGTTGAACAGGCGGGATCGCACCGACAAAGATACTACAGCCGAAACTAGCGACAGATCAGATACACCCATTGAACCATACAGCCCAAGCACAATATCATACATACCCTCACGACAGTCATCACCTTCCATACCTTCATCACCACTCATACCTTCATCACCTCAAAACATTAATCATGCACTTCCACACACGCTGGCCTTGAATGTTGCGCAGGGGGTAAATACCTTTTTGCCTGCATCCACCAAGGCTGGCAAACCAAGAGTGTGCATGAGCTGGAGCAAAGATGTTAACTTGTTTATCATGTGCACATACTATCACATCATCAAGTTAGAAACAGACATGACCACCTACAGAAAACAACTGCATGAACGATTCTCACAACATTACCCCACAATTAATGTTACTAAACAACGAGTTTCCGATCAAAGAAGAATAATTAATTATCCACAATAAATTACTCTCCGAAACTGAACTGAACCGATTGAAGGAAAAGGTACGGGTAGAATTAGAGAATACAGATAATTACATAGACACAACTGACACTACACGTAATTCAACCCAACACACTACACAACAAGCCACACAATCACAATCACAAGACACTTACACACACCCACACTCACTAACATAAATTTATTCACAATCTCAGTCACACATCTCCACACAAACCGAAACCACAACACTAGCAGTAGAAAATGATATTGAAATTTTGACAAATAGGAACACTATAACAGAAACATACACACAAGAAATACTAGATAAATTCAACACTGCTTTAACACAATACTCCAGGATGGACCCAACTGCACGTCCTAGGTTATCCAAATTAAAGTACAGCATCAAACATACACAACTGACAAATTCATTTAATGAAAACATACTGAATCGATCGATTACTAAATGATTCACAACTTACCGACATACACACACTTACATACTGTACAGTATTAGTTGTAGCTAAACAGTTTGGCTACAAAATAGGAAACAACGTAAACAATAAGCGTACTGAACATAACAAGCCATCATGATGGCAAATAAGATTAGAAAGAGACATTGAAAAACTCAGAGCCGACTGCGGCAGACTTACACAATACATCAATAACAATAGGTCCGACAAGGTAGTTAAACGAGTTCAAACAATATTCAGAACACAATGATACACACTAGACACGAAGACAACAATAGGAAACCTGAAGAATTTTTAGACACATTAAAATAAAAGTTAGCATTGAAATTACACAGACTCAGAAGATACAAGAGAGCACAAGAACGGAATGATCATAACACACTATTTGCCACAAATGAAAGATTGTTTTACAGACACCTACACACACCACAAAAAGACACACCTACAACAATCAGAACAAAACTACCTACACAAACAGATTTTGAAAGATTTTGGTCTCTGATTTTGGTATCTGAGAGGAATAAATAAAACACAACGATGAAGCAGATTAGATAGCAGAAGAAATTAACAAATCAAGTACATAAGACAATATGGAATTTGAAGACATTACACTAACAGACATAATTACCATCACAGCTAAATCACACAACTGGAAATCGCCGGGTTTAGACAAAATACATAATAACTGCTATAAAAAACTAACAATTCTACACAAACACCTGGCAAAAAATATCACACAAATGATTGTTGGAAATCAATAGATACCTGATTTCATCGCTACGGGAATAACCTACATGTTGCCAAAAACTACACACCCAACACAACACTAACAATACAGACCAATCACATACCTACCTACTATATACAAAATTATCACATCCGTAATAGCCCTAAAAATCAACACACACACATAGAACATTACAACATTATAGCAGAGGAGCAGAAAGGATGCAGACGAGCTTACATGGGCTGCAAGTAGCAGCTTATCATCTATTCCACCATATACAAACATACCACATCAAAGAACAGAAACTTATACTGCACCTACATAGATTATAAAAAGGCTTTTTACAGTGTTCCACATTCCTGGTTATTACTAATATTAGACATTTACAAAATAAACCCTACAATTACAGACTTTTTACGTAAAATTATGCCCATATGGAAAACAACTCTCCAAATAAATAACTCCCATAACACTATTACTACACGACAGATATTTATAAAAAGTGGTTTATTCCAAGGAGACTCCCTGAGTCTCTTGTGGTTCTGCCTCACCCTGAACCCATTGTCTCGCTTGCTTCAGCGCTACCGGGCTGGATACTGCCTCACACACAATAACGACAAAACCACATTATCACACCTCATGTACATGGACGACATCAAACTCTACTGACAAACTAAAGCCGACATTGAAAAGTTACTCAAATCTACAACAACCTTCAGTAATGACATTCACATGCAATTTGGCCTAGACAAATGCAGAACTCTTCATATCATACGAGGCAAAATACAGCCCGGTGACTATGGGGTGAGCGACACAGATACCATCTTGGCGATGGAACCGACTGAATTTTATAAATATTTAGGCTACACACAACAAAAAGACTCGATCACACTAACATCAATAAATCACTCACTACAGAATATAAACGCAGACTCAACACAATATGTAAAACACAACTTTCCGGCAGACACATCATCAAAGCTATAAACACCTTTGCAATACCCATCCTAACATACTCATTCGGTGTCATTAAATGGGCAAAAACAAACATAGAGAATCTAGAACGAACAACACGCACCACACTTACTAAACACAATAACCTACATCTCGAATCTGCCATAGAACGACTAACAATTAAGCGCCAGGACGGTGGCAGAGGTTTAATTGACATCCAACATCTTTGGGGTAAACAAATACATAACCTGAAAATTCTTTTTTCATTATTTCACACAAAATCACACAGCAGCGATATACACAAAGCAATATGCGAAAATGACCACAACTATACTCCACTCAATCTCATCGAACACACCTACACACACAACCCTCACACTCATAATCCATAAACACAAAAAATAGACAACTGGAAGAAAAAGACACTACACGGACGACACCCACACGACCTAGAACAATCTCACATAGACACATAAGCCTCAAACAAATGGTCAAAAGTCGGGAGCCTCTTTCCTGAAACGGAAGGATTTATAATAACAATACAGGATCAAATAATAAATACGAAAAACTATAAGCAATATATAATTAAAGACCCCTCCATCACAAATGATAAATGCCGCAGATGTCACACTGAACCCGAAACTATACAACACATAACTGGGGCATGCTCAACACTCACTCAAACAGACTACACACACAGACACAATCAAATTTCAAACATCATTCACCAGAACCTAGCACACAAACACAACCTCATACAAAACACATACACACCATACTACAACTACAAACCACAAAATTTTTTAGAAAACGCCACACACAAAATGTATTATGATCGGGCCATACTCACTGACAGAACCATTCACTACAACAGACCGGACGTAACACTCACCGATAAACTAAATAAAACCACTTACCTCATAGATATCTCAGTACCAAATACACACAACTTACAGAAGACCATTGCTGAAAAAAATAATAAATACGCAGAATTGAAAGAAGAAGTAATGCGAATTTGGAGACAAGATAAAGTTTACGTAGTTCCCATAGTTTTATCTACTACAGGAGTCATACCGAAACACGTACACCATAGCCTTAAATTACTAAACATAACCCTACAGAAAGCAGCCATTTTAAATACTTGTAGAATAGTTCGAAAGTTCATGCAAATAGACGAAAACGAAATCACACCCTCACACACAACATACACACACAACTAACACACCACACGCCATATTTACTTGGTGTCGGCCCGTAAATATGGTTAAAACCAGCTCAAAGCTGAGAAAAAATAAATCTCCTGATAATAATAATAATAAATTTTACTGGACAAGTTACACAAATTGAATCTAACCCCAAAGTAAGCAAATATTATGCTTGTGTTATGGGTGTTAGTCAACGATACTAATACATTTATTGTGTTCGATTATTATTATTTTCTATTTTTCGACTTTTATGGCTTTTCACTGATTTGATGAAGAAAAAGTTTAAGAATGGTTCAAAGTATTATGTGCTCATTAAAATACGTAGCAACACATTATTAAAGAGCACCTTTTTATATCAAACCCTAATATAAAATGTTTTGAATGAACTTTTTCATATTGACTGGTGCATTTAACAAAAATTTCCTAATCACCAATACGGGCATCAAAACTTTAGTTAGCCATTTCGTAATGTAAATGTTATAATCATAATATTACAGAAGAATATTCTGGATTGAAATGCGAGACAATTCTGCCTGTTAATAATTAATCACAAAAATATCGATAAAAAGTCTCACCATTTAACAGTAGATTCTATCTAAACTTGCTTTTCCCTCAAAAGTCGTTTTTTTTTAATCAACTGCAACATGATGTTTTAAAGGATATTACTTATAATTGGAAGTATCACAGAGATTCTGAGCAGTACCTGTTTTAACAATTTGAAATGCAAATATATAAAAAAGAAATGGGTCAATCTCGCCATTTCGCTTAACATTTTACGCAAAGTCATATGTGAATTCAAAGCATGATTGTGTTTGTGAAAATAAAGTGGGCGGTGAGCAGTTTTATTATTTAAAAATATAATTTAGCAGTGTTTAAGTAGATTAATATTTTTTAAACACAATCGGTTTAATGTTTTACGGTGAGTGAAAAAAGGATAATTGAGGATGGCTAACGTATTCTATGCGCATAATGATGAATAACCTACTGAGATGGTATTTATGACATATAAATATTTTAGGTGTTTTTTTTTATATACTAGTGATGTGAAATGTGTGAAATGTAAAATAATATATTAGCAATTTTTAAAAATATCTTCTGTTACATGAAATCAATACATACTCTGGTAGTGTACAGTAGATAGAATTAAAATTATTCTACCTTTAAAACTATTTGTATATGAAGCTTACTAAATTATGTAAATAATATGTCTTTTAAAATATAAATAAGTGCTGTGATTTAAATGTTAAAATATATATAAATGTTTAATGTCTTTTAATTTAATTAAATATTTGCACACCATAATGTGGTAGAATAGTTGTAGATTTAAATTTCTTTGTCACAACGTTTTAACACATACATTCCGCAAATAAATAATTTTCATTTTCCATTTTTTCATTTTTCTGAACAAGGCCACAGTTGTTTCTTACCATTTGTAGTTGTTCTCTGACCTATTACATGAAAATTATGCGGTTATATTGGGATCTGGGTTTATCAAGATTACAGTGTAACATGCGCTCATAATTTTGCATCCACGCGATCCCCTTTTGATCCCCTTGTCGCTTTAACCGTAGCTCTGTACTTCGTTTTCCCGCTTCACACTCCAATTTTTATTCTCAATCTGTTACTTTCCAATCAATCAAATCGTAGAATTCCCTTCCTGTCGTGATCCGTGACAGCCCTTCTTTACCTACTATTAAGAAAAGATTGAAGGAACATTACTTATCGTTGACACAATAACACACTCAGATATTATTCTACTAAGATATTTTAATAGTTATAATTGTACATGTTTTATTTTTACATTCTTGATTATTATATTTTTATTTATTTGTTCTAAGTATAGCTATAGTTAATTGTTTTTTGTACACGATGCCTTCCATTTTATTTTCACAGTTTAATTTTTTTTTTGGGTTGGCTGAAACAAATTTCTTTAGTTAGAAATAAGCTCGCCTTTTGTGCATTTTTACTTCTCATGTATTTTGTGTATTTTTGTTTTTTTGTGCAATAAAGTGGTAAATAAATAAAAAAAATCTACGGGCAAATCGCTTGAGTATTATCTGATGTTATGTGTCCCCGCAACCGATGTGTTTATATGAAGAGTAATGAATGTGTAGGAAACTAGGTAGGTCCTTAAGAATCTTGACACTTAATACTCTCTATATTTCAGGCAAAGAATGTGGCGTGAACATATATTCAAATTCTAATTTATTTTATTCACCTGGATCTATCCAAAGATTCTTGTGACGTTTCTATATAATTCTAAAACTACCACCGGATCGGAACGCGGCCACTCACTGAGAAGATCAGGCGAAACTCAGAGGGCTTGTCACTTGTCTTATAAATCAAATTTAAAAAAGTGTATTAGGTACATATAAAATTTGTCGAGTTTGGTATGAGGAGCAATAAATCCCAAGCATTTCTGTCTTCTAAATATACTGAAATCTTGTATGAAGTACTACTATCTACCTATTTAAATTATGCGCTTCGGCTTTACATTTTTTTTTTCTTTTTACACTTTATACTTTTATTTTTAAATTGTCTGACCTAATCTAAATTTAAACGAAATGATTAACTATGTGTAATAATAACTCTATATAGATATCTTTAAAATACATTCGGATTTTCGAGGCTTGACGAATACACCCGAAGAAAATTATGCATTTACATAGTACCACTGTATGTACTATTAAAAATGATACACGTCTTGTGAGATTTTCTCATATGAATCTTATAACACTATGATATGAATACACTAAAATAATAGAAATTTGAAATCTTTTCTTTTTTGCCTTCGTAGGTTAGTTTTTAGTTTTAAACGTTCCATTACTAAAACGCTGATTTTTTTTCATCCACTTACAAAACATCTGAAATATCATTGGAATATCTATTTTCTTAGCATTCGGCTGGTCCTTTTTTTAACAAACCCATTTCTGTGCAGAAGTCAATGAATGTGGATTGCAGAAATAAAAAGTAAAATATTTTAAATTTGACACTGGTGTACAGTCATGCTCGTCCTCGAAACTTCTCGTTGTACTTCTTGAAAAACACATCTTACTTAGATATAGCGTTTGAAAGCTTTACCTACTAGAAGGAGGTAATTACCGTTACCATTAAAGTGTATTATGATTTATCCCTGTTTATTTTGTATAGGAATGTAAATTTGCAAAATTTAATGTAATTAAAAATAAAGCTAATTAGATGTTAAAATCGTGACTCTGTTGTTCATATCGTAAAGAAACGCAATTATGTTAAGGCAACCTGACGAAGATTACATTGAAATGCCGGTGAGCAATAAAATTTTATCTTCATGATGAGCTCATGATAAAAAAGACTAATTGGAAAATAAAATTTAAAACGTGTTTGTTCGAAATTGGTTAAGTCTTCAAATAGGGGTAGAAACAATTATATCAGCAAACAATAAAAAGATTATTAATTGTAATTTTAGCCTGGTTCATCAAAACATACAAGGTCTGATGGGTAAAGATCTAGAATTGGAGTTGTTTATGAGTTGTAACAATATTTATATATTATGTATAACAGAACATTGGCTTAAAAGCCATCAGCTCATGTTCAACTTCAATAATCACCAGGTTGCTTGCTCATTCAGCAGAACAACAATGATACATGGTGGCTCCTTCATTATTGTTAATAAAAATATTAAATTTAAAGAACGCAAAGATATTGTGAGCCTTTCTGTTGAACGAGTTATAGAGATTGCTTGCATTGAGTTTGAGCAATATAAGCCCCCTTGTACACCCTATGATGAGTTTGAATTTAGAATAGAAGAGATCCTATTTAAAGTGTCTAATTCAAGGACTAATGTTATTATCTGTGGTGACTTCAACATAAACATATTAGAAACATCAACGCAGTCATCTCAGTTTTTAAATCTCTTTAGATCACACAATTTGCGCAGCATTTTCTTTGAGCCCACTAGGATAACAGCCACAAGTGCCACTTGTATTGACAACATATTTACAAATATGACACTTATTAATAAATCAATTGTTAAAGATATAGATTCAGATCACTGTAACTATTAGTCGAATTGCCAAGAAGTATACAAAAAGCTCAAAGAAAAGATATTATTTTTGTTCCTGTTAATGCAAATCGTTTAAAAAGATTTGAGACAGTGTTATTAGAAGAATTACCAAAGTTGCGGTATCATGATGATCCAAAGCTTTTATATGAATCATTATTTATATTGATACAAACTGTACATCATCAGACTTTTACGCCTAAAAAATGACAGTAAATAGTAATCACAGAGCTTTTAGTGAATGGGCAACATTGGGTATTCATAAAAGTAGGAATAGGTTATATGAGTTGTATTATGAAAGAACTTTCAGTCAAAAATTTAACAAATAAAATTAAAGCTACTTGGAATAATATTAATTGCGAAACTGGAAGAAACAGAATTTTCAACAACGAATATCACTTGAAAGTAGGCGATTTGAACATAAAAGAAGAACTAGATGTAGCCACAGAGTTTGAAAAATTCTTCAGTGGCATTGCAGCTGAAACTACTAAAGCTCTCAGTTCATCACCCAGTGCTGCACAATCATTGCTGAAGCAATATGTAGATGAATGTAAAAATAGTTTTGAATTTTCGTTTGTTGATGCGTCAGATATAATAAAAGTCTTTAAATCATTAAAAATTAAAAATACGTTAGACTTATGGGGACATTATCTTAAAATTATTGCTTCAGTAATGAATGTTATTGCTACATATTTAGTTGTAATATTTAACTGTTGTGTTTCGAATGGCTGTTGTAGGTGTGACTTTTTGTGGTGTGTGTAGGTGTCTGTAAAACAATCTTTCATTTGTGGCAAATAGTGTGTTATGATCTTTTCGTTCTTGTGCTTTCTTGTATATTCTGAGTCTATGTACTTTCAATGCTAACTTTTGTTTTAATGTGTCTAAAAATTCTTCAGGTTTCCTATTGTTATCTTCGTGTCTAGTGTGTATGATTGTGTTTCTGAATATTGTTTGAACTCGTTTAACTACCTTGTCGGACCTATTGTTATTGATGTATTGTGTAAGTCTGCCGCAGTCGGCTCTGAGTTTTTCAATGTCTCTTTCTAATCTTATTTGCCATGATGGCTTGTTATGTTCAGTGCGCCTATTATTTACGTTGTTTCCTATTTTTTAGCCAAACTCTTCGGCTACAACTAATACTGTACAGTATGTAAGTGTGTGTATGTCGGTAAGTTGTGAATCATTTAGTAATCGATCGATTCAGTATGTTTTCATTAAATGAATTTGTCAGTTGTGTATGTTTGATGCTGTACTTTAATTTGGATAACCTAGGACGTGCAGTTGGGTCCATCCTGGAGTATTGTGTTAAAGCAGTGTTGAATTTATCTAGTATTTCTTGTGTGTATGTTTCTGTTGTAGTGTTCCTATTTGTCAAAATTTGAATATAATTTTCTACTGTTAGTGTTATGGTTTCGGTTTGTGTGGAGATGTGTGACTGAGATTGTGAATGAATTTGTGTTAATGAGTGTGGGTGTGTGTAAGTGTCTTGTGATTGTGTGGCTTGTTGTGTAGTGTGTTGGGTTGAATTACGTGTAGTGTCAGTTGTGTCTATGTAATTATCTGTATTCTCTAATTCTACTCGTACTTCTTCTTTCAATCGGTTCAGTTCAGTTTCGGACAGTAATTTATTGCGGATAATTATTCTTCTTTGATCGGAAACTCGTTGTTCAGTAACATTAATTGTGGGGTATTGTTGTGAGAATCGTTCATGCAGTTGTTTTCTGTAGGTGGTCATGTCTGTTTTTAACTTGGTGATGTGATAGTATGTGCGCATGATAAACAAGTTAACATCTTTGCTCCAGCTCATGCGCACTCTTGGTTTGCCTACCTTGGTGGATGCAGGCAAAAAGGTATTTATCCCCTGCGTAACATTCAAGGCCGGCGTGTGTGGAAGTGTATGATTAATGTTTTGAGGTGATGAAGGTGATGACTGTCGTGACGATGTGTATGATATTGTGCTTGGGCTGTATGGTTCAATGGATGTATCTGATCTGTCGCTAGTTTCGGCTGTAGTATATTTGTCGGTGCGAGCCCGCCTCTTCAACTCGTCACCGCTGATGGTTCGCATGCTGTGACACCCAGCGTCAGCTCCAGGTGTGCCCCGGTGATCACCCCCGAGCAGCGGTCCTATACGTTTTCTTTTAGAACGTGTCTCCATGATGAATGGGTGCCCAGAGCCATGTTAGCCGCGCCAGTAATTTGAGATCGCGTGTCCGCCCCCTACGTGAATCTGGTGGTCGATTCGGACGTATGGTTGGATTTAGGGGGCTTATTATTATTATTATCATTTATTTATAATGCCTCTTATTTTCTACGTCTATACATTTAATATATAAAAAAAATATTAAAAATATAAACATAAAAAACAGGTTACCAAAAACGGTGGTCTTACAACTAAACCGTCAGTGGTCAGGGCGACAGACTGAGGAACCTCCGTACAATGCGTGCTGTCCCCAAAACTGCTGCCTTTTGAATCCGGCCCTTAATCCAGGGTTGCAGAGCGAGTCTCTTAAGGTGTTGGTCGAGACTCTTCGCTATAAGACCGTTTACTGACACGACTATCGGGACAATTGTTGTTGAATCAATATCCCACATGTCGGTTACCTCGTGAGCCAAGTCTATGTATTTTGACATTTTTTCCTTCTCGGCTTTCACGAGGTTAACGTCACATGGGACAGTGATATCAACAAGAAAAGCCCGGCGCTCTAATCGATCTACCAGCACGATGTCAGGCTTATTGGCGACAATAGTCCTGTCCGTGATGACAGACCGGTCCCAGTAGAGCTTTGCATGGCTATTTTCAAGAACTGGCTCCGGTGTATACTTATAGTAAGGCATTTCAAAACCAACAAGTCCATATCGAAGAGCAAGTTGCTGGTGGATTATCTTGGCTACTTGGTTATGCCTGTGCAAGTACTCGCCGTTGGCAAGATGAGAACAACCGGAAATAATATGTCTAATGGACTCACCAGGACGATGGCACGCTCGACATATGTCAACTATACCATCCCTCATGATGTATTTCCGATAGTTATTCGTCTTGACAACCTCGTCTGCAATTGCACAAGCAAAACCTTCGGTTTCACCAAAGAGATCACCGAATCGTAACCAAGACACGGATGCTTGTGTATCGACATCAGGCCCATAAAGTACCTGATAAAATCGACCATGTAGTTCTTTGCTCTTCCATATGTCCAAGCGATCCTGACTGCTAAGTACCACCGGTTTATGCCAGTTCTCTTTACCTAAGGAGAGTGGAGTCAGCCCATTATCCACTGACATGCATTTCACACTCAACATGTAGAAAGTATTCTCTAAGATAGTATACTTCACGGTTATGAAGGTTTTTGGCATTAAGGAAGCCACGTCCTCCAGATTTCGGAGGAATATACAATCTCATCACTATTATTATTATTATTATTATTATAGACCGCCATATCTGCTCGATATTTGAGTATTTTATTTGGCGAAGATTTACTCATAATTATCCTTTTTTCCAGATGTTGCTTATAGGGTTCTTCACCAGCACAACAGCTCGGCCAACAGATATCGACCTAAAGGATGGTAAGTACACTTCATATATAATAATATGATTGCTTACGGCTTTCACAGGAAGAGATATCTTATGGAGATACCGCAAGAGTTTTGATATACACACCACCTAGGTGTAGGTATGTTTATTGTATGTACCACAACTTAAAAAGTTAATTATAATAGGGGATGGACCACTTTAACTTAAAATATACTAGCTGATCCGGCAAACGTTGTTTTGCCATATAACTAATTAAATGACGATTGATCAGTTATCGACCCGGGATAAAAAATGATTAAATTACTAAAATGGCTATTAAAAAATAGAGTTTGGTGATAAAAGGGTGAAAATTTAGGGTTGTATGAACTTTTATATGCTGTATCATAAAAAAATAAAAACAAAAAAAATTGTCTGAAAATCCCAAAAAAAAAATTAGGGTTGGACCACCCTTAACATTTAGGGGGATGAAAAAAAATGTTGGCCGATTCTCAGACCTACTCAATATGCTCACAAAATTTCGTGAGAATCGGTCAAAGCTGTTTCGGAGGAGTTCAAGTTCGAACCCCGTGACACGAGAATTTTAAATGTTAGATGTATAGTAGTAGCATAAGTCAATAATAGAAGTGTCAAAAGTCCAAAAGATTCAGTAAGATTATGTTTTAATTCTTATGTTCTGTAGTTTTAAAATTAAAATTGTCAATTCATGACAGACGAAAAGTGTTTGTAAAAGTAGTTCATAGCGTCGAAGCTTGTAAAAATCAAGTCAAAATATAAACATAATAATTTAGACTTTCGTCATGAACGAAATAATTGTAATGATACTTTTTAAATGTATTTAAACTAGCCGACGACACTTGAAGTTATATTTGATATTTTCCATCGTCGGCGCTTGGTAAAACTTCCAAATATTCATATTTTTAAAGAAAGAAACACTTGTACTGTTTTACTTATCACTTATAATTTATTAGGTACTTTGTAATTAGTAGCCTACCGGTTTCGCTTATACAGCATCATCAGGGCTAAAACTTAAACTCCAAGGTTAAAGGTTTAAGTTTTAGCCCTGATGATGCTGTATAAGCGAAACCGGTAGGCTACTAATTACAAAGTACCTAATGAATTATAAGTGATAAGTAAAACAGTACAAGTGTTTCTTTCTTTAAAAATATGAACACTTGAAGTTAATGGCTACTTTTTGTTTGGATTAAAGCGTTGTTTTTCCCATTTTCCCTGTGATTTTCCCGTTTGTTTCTTAATAAAAACTTTCTCCTGACATAACAAACAACAAAAAATAAATAATGACATGGGGATCCATTTTGATATATTATATAGATTTAACAAGCGTCCGCTAAACACCGATATTAAGACATTTAGTTAAAAAGTAATTTAAAAAAAAACCTACTGCACATGTTTTAAGGTAGAAACAGACGAAGCCCACGTATCCCACGTATACGATGCACGATGACCTCTGATTTCGTACGACGCCCTTGAATTTATATGAAAACAAGTGGCTTAAGGTAGAAACAGACTGAGCCCACGTATCCCACGTATACGATGCATGATGACCTCTGATTTCGTACGACGCCCTTGAATTTAAATGAAAACGTGTAGCTTAGAAGCACACTTATCTTACGCACTGTTGTAACCCTGAACTGTAGGCTAAAAGGCTTACTTCAGTGCTCCGCCAACGAAATCCTCAAAAGTGCTTCACCAGCACTTTTGACCCTTTCTAATATTCCCATAGCGATACCCAGTCAGTCTCACGTTTAGAATCCTCCTCTACTATATTCTTGAAAGTTCTACCAGTTCTTGTATTTTTAATAATTATATTTTAGTATTTAAATTTAAAATAGAAGTGTCCAAATAAAATTATTTTTTAAAACTTAAATCCCAAGGCCCAGTGTAACATTGGTGGCAGCTATAAATAGATCCTCGGAACGTCTTCGAAAATTAAAAACTATAAAAACAGTGCAAAGACAGTGAAAATCTAAAATTTTAAAGAAGAAACAGTTACTCTGCTATTCCATTTCCATACGACTAGGTGAAAACCCATCTTTAAAAAGGAAAAAACAGATATATACACAAAGAGAGGGAAAATTATTCCATCGTCAATCATTACGCGTCAGACTACTATTTCATCGTTGGAGGCCGCTTATCATCACTGGAGACATGCAGGTGTTCCTTATCGCGTGAGTCTGGTCCTTTGTTTATAGTATCGAATGTCTAAAAAGGGTTTGTTCCATACTGTACCTCATACTAAATATTCTTTGAATTCATTTAATATAACTAAAACTAAATTTTACTATATCATAATTTTAAACGTTGAAACTACTTTTTTTGATGTTTATTGGGTGTATTATTTTGTCTTTTGTTGTTGTGTGTTTTAAATATTCAAAATGTCTGAAACTAAAATTTAAAAGAATGTAAAAGAGACCCTTCAGGTCCCTCAAGATACTTTATTACCCTCTGAAAATGAAGACGATAGACCTCTCGACGCACAGAGGTCAACCAGATCTAAAAAAGCAAATGTGTGTACTGTTATCTCAGAGTTGGACCTTAATAATTAATAAATTATTGAAATTCATTAGACCCTATGACGGCAGTAGGGAAACGCTGAATTCATTCCTAAATAATTGTAATAACGCATATGATCTTGCTACTATACCGCAGAAACCTATAATTTTTAAATATATACTATGTCAATTACACGGAAAGGCGGCGGTTGCTTGTTCAATCAAGCAGTTCCAAAACTGGGAATAACTAAGATAGTTCCTAAAAACACAATTTAGCGAGAGAAAATACTATTCACATCTCTTAATGGAACTACATGATTGCAAGCAGCTACCAAATGAAAATGTTAGTAAATTCGCTTTGAAAATAGAAACACACCTTTCACAACTCTTAATAGAAATTACCCTTAATCATTCTAAAGCAAAAGAACTACCAGGGCGTATTGCCGCCATGGAAGAGCTAGCTTTACATCATTTCTTAGTAGGTTTACAGCCCAGAATTTCAAATATAGTTAGATGCAAGTCCCCTAAGATATTAAATGAAGCAATTAACTACGCCGTGTCGGAAGATAGAATACAAAGGACGCTCTATAAACGAAATACACACACACATTACAAACAACAAACTCGACCGAACCCTACATCTTCAAATTTTAACGCCAGACAACACATACCTTCATGCCCCACTGATTTCCTAAATACAATATTTTCGCCCTAGGGACCCAACAGTATGCCGATACTCTAAATTCTCGGCTTATACTTTAGAAAATTACAAAAAGAGACAGTATAATAACCGCCAAAAAAACTCCAACAATCAACCTTCCTACTCATCCGCTACTCGAATTAACTTCGTACCTAATCCTGAAGAAGACTATGATGAAGTAGACAATAACCATTTAAACGCGTAATGGCCTCGTCTCTCACACGAGACTTAACAATACGAAAGCCGACACTAAGTCTACTTCTTCTAAATCCACTGTATCCAAAACCATTGGACCCTCTGTATCGAACCCCGCTGTATCCTCTGTACCGAAATCCAATTGTTCCACTGTATCAAAACTTGCTGTACCCGCTGCATTCAAATCCACTGCATCCACTATATCTGAAATCATTGGACATTCTGTTTCAAAAACCACTGTGTCCACTGTATCAAATTCCAATGGTTCCTCAGTATCAAAACCCACTGTATCCACTGTATCAAAATCCAATAGTCCCTCTGTATCGAAGTCCACTGTATCCACTGTGTCAAGGTCCATTGCACCCACTGTATCTAAAATGATTGGATCCTCGTTAACGAAACACACTGTAACCACTGTATCGAAATCCATTGCATTAAAAACCGCTGCATCCACCGAATTTAAATCCGCTGACTCCACTGTATCGAGATCCACTGTATCCTCTGTATCAAAATCCACTGCCTCAAAAACCGCTGAATCCACTGAATCTAAACCAAATCTCGAATTATATCCTACATCCGAGATCACTACAAACCCTACAAAAACTTCACTACCACATATATTGATTAAAACTCCTATATGCAACAATTCACTGTCTCTTCTTATCGACTCTGGTTATGCTGTCAGCCTAATAAAGTATTCGTGAATCCAATTTCCAAACTCAAAACTTAAAAAGGAACCTATCAATAGGAACAGGAATAGACCCTACCGATCAGTGTTCGCAAACTATGGGATTCCGATTAAAATTGTTTATTTCGAGACGCCTTAATGTTTCACATTAATTCCATGTCATTGATAACATTAGTCTACCATATGACGGTATTATTGGCTCTGATTTGCATAGTGAATTCGGCTGTAGAATCAATTATACTCTAGCTACACTACACATAAATAACATGGACATAACACTTCAGTTTTCTGACCCTTCATATATTGTTCCTCCTAGAACAGAAATTGGGATAGAATTCTCCGTGCTTAATCCTGAGGTGAAAGAAGGATATATTCTAGATCAATTCATATCTGATGAAGTTATACTATCTAACTGCCTAACTCGTGTCAAATCTAATAATAGTGTTACTGTGTCCGTCATAAATATTTCTGACTCCCCAGTGACTTTAACTTTCAATCGCAATTTAAAACTTATACCTTTTGATATAGAAAATAATCCTGAAATCCTGAACCTAGTTACCCTATAAATCATATTAATCGAAATCAGGATATTGATTCCTAAAACCGTACAAAAACTGTCCTTAGCCAAATCCGTGTGTCTTACCTGAATAATGAAGAAATTAATGTCCTTTACGACGTATGTTCAGAATACTCAGATATTTTTCATTTACCTGGTGAAAAGTTAACTTCTACCAATTCAATTAGACATGACATTTAAACAAATACTGACACACCTAAACATACTTAATCATACCGTTTACCTGAAATCCATAAGCAAGAAGTTAACAAACATATAAACGCGATGTTAGAACAAGGTATAATAGAACCTTCTATGTCCCCGTGGTCCTCTCCTATTTGGGTGGTTCCAAAAAAATTGGATGCCTCTAGCCAGCAAAAATAGCACGTAGTCATTGACTACCGCAAGTTAAATGACATAACGATAGGAGACACTTACCCAATTCCTCAAATCAATGAAATCCTTGATCAGCCCTAGATCTTGCTTCTGGGTTCCATCAAATCTTTCTAAATCCTGATGATGCACCCAAAACCACTTTCAGTATCCCTAAAGGCCACTACCAATTCACCCGGATGCCATTTGGGTTGAAAAATGCCCCGGCAACTTTTCAACGTCTAATGAACACCACACTCTCTGGCTTACAGGGAATACGCTGCTTCATATATCTCGATGACATAGTCATATACTGCTACGATCTCAAATTCCAAATTCAAAATCTCTCCGAAGTTTTCAAAATTTTACAATTTTACTTAAAATTTTTCAATTTTACTTTAAATTTCAATTTTACTTAAAATTCCAGCCCGTTAAGTGTGAGTTTCTAAAGCGAGAAGTCGCTTATCTAGGTCATATCATTACTGAAAATGGAGTTAAACCAAATCCTGAAAAGATTAAAGCCGTCTCACAGTTTCTTATTCCTAACTCCCAAAAGACATTAAGTCATTCTTGGGACTCGCCGTTTCATCCCTGATTTCTCCAAGTTAGCAAAGCCTCTAACAAACCTGTTAAATAAAGATATACCCTTTAAGTGGGAAAATCCTCAGCAACTGGCCTTTGACTCACTAAAAAACAAACTTACCTTTGCTCCAATCCTCTCCTATCCTGACTTTACAAAACCCTTTGTATTAACCTGTGATGCCTCAAATCACGCAATCGGTGCTGTCTTATCCCATGGTCCGATTGGCCGATTGGACAAAAAAACATCCCGCTCATCCAACAAAAATGAGTGCAACTAGTACAACTGTAAAACATTCCGTCCCTACCTGAATGGGAGAAAATTTCAAATTGTTACCGACCATCCAAGTAGCAAACTACAAAGATGGCGCTTAAAACTGGAAGAATTCGAATGTGAAATTATATATCGCAAAGGCAAATTAAACTCTGTCGCTGATGCACTGTCCCGATTTCCTGTCAATCCAGTCATTCCCAATTGCAATTCCGCAAATGACTAAAACCAATACGACAATGGTCAAAGATCTTATGGAATCACTTATCTTAACCATCATCGTTTCACGAAGATCCTTTGGCAGATCTCTCTTCCAATCCTATTGTAAGAAATTTCGAAACTCAAACATCTTCCGACCTTATAACTCTCGACGACCTAAATCTACCAAATCCTGAAACGGAAATTCTCTGAATCCTGAAACACCGCAACTTCTAAATCCTGAAACAATAAATTATCCGAATCCTGAAACACTGAATGTTCCAAATCCTAAAACACCGAATTTCCAAAATCCTGAAACACCGAATCTTCCAAATCCTGAAACTACGAATTTTCCAAATCCTAAAATTCTAAATCTTTCAAATCTGGAAACTCCGAACCTTTCCGATTCTGAAACACAAAACATACAAAACCCCAACTTTAAGTTGTCGTACGCGCGTGTACGCGGACTACTCAACTTTCTTAAAAGAATTTTCGAAAAGGGACAACATTTTGAACACTCAAATTTTACAACACAATCAATCTTTATTGAAGGGTCGTTGTGATACAATTGTAATACCAACTTCATTGGACTTAGATGTAATAAGCAATCTTGATAATCCGAAAGACATAATCTACAGCGAAAAACAATTAAACTCACATGAACAAAGTCAATTCAATAATGGGAGTGTTTATTTTATACCAAAGTTCATTACTTCGACCTGACCTCATATCCAGAAATATTCCAGACCCTGGAATAAATAAGAAATTATTTAAGTTGGAACTAACTGTAAGGAAATATCAATCTCAGATTTTAAAAATCTTTTCGAAAATTTGTCATTTATCAAAATATACAATATGCTCACATTTCTATTTCACGATACAAATATAGTAGTCAACACATATCATAATAACATTATTTACCTGACTCATGTGAAATAAAAAAGATTCTCTATGCGAACCATGATATACGTGCTGCTGGTCACCCTGGTTCTTCTAGAATGTATTCCAAAATCAAGGACCAATTTTGCTGGAAAAACATGCGCAGTGATATCGAAGACTATATAAAAAGGTGCCCCTTTTGCCAAACAAACAAACCACTGCGTCAGATAAATAAAGCACCAATGCAAATAACCAGCACTGCTACTGCACCCTTTGAACGAATCTCATTGTAGATATTGTAGGCCCACTTCCTGAATCTGGCATTGCGAAAACAAAATTCATAGTTATATTACAAGACGACCTAACTAAATATTCTATAGCATATCCTATTCGAAGCACCACAGCTGAAGAAACCGCAGACTGTCATCTAAATTTCATATCCCTTTTCGGAATACCATAAACTATACTCACTGACCAAGGTACAAATTTCGCCGCAAAAATGTTCAAAGAATCCTGCTCTTTCCTTAAGATTAAACAACTCTGGTCCTCTCCTTACCATCCTCAAACTCAGAGTGCTTCGAAGCGCTCTCATTCTACTCTGAAGGAGTATTTAAAGTCCTACGTGAATGAAAATCAGGACAACTGGCCTCGGTATGTTTACACGGCTATGTTAGCCTATAATACCACAATTCATTCCACAACTAATTTCACTCCACACAATCTCGTTTTTGGACACAAACCATTTATTCCCAACTCCGTATACGACTCACCTTATACTACTTACTCTGATTATATCAAAATGCTACAACATCAATTACGATACTCTCACGACAAGGCCCTACAACATATTATTAGATATTAGATTAGATATAAAAGAGATTTCCAAGACTAACTACCCCTAACTTATAAAGTTAATGATCTTGTATACCTCCAAAATCACTTACGACTTCGCAAAGCTCTATTCCCAATTTAGAAGGGCCTGTATAAGGAAGTAAAGATAAACGGAAGAAACTCCCTAACCTTACTAATTAACCGACGTCATGTAATTCATCATTTTGATGAGGTGAAACTAGCTTAAAGAGAGAGCTCCTAAGTTACGCTATTTTACATTATTTTAAATACTTTACCTTTACATTATTGTATACACTACATTTATACACGATTTTACTATTAATTTTACTTTTAAGTTTTATTCACACATGTACAATTAATTTAGTACATAAGATCATTATTAGTTTATTTTCTTATTTCAGTCTGCAATGTCAGCCCAAGATATCGTGCAAAGTATCACTTCAAGCTCGGGCATTTACTTTGATTACATTGGTAAATTAAAAATCACCAATGGTCATTTGAATGTATTGACCCCTATTGATATATCACATATTCCAACCCATATTGAAAACATAAATTCGACACTAGAAACTATTAGGTTCATGTGTTGTGAAACTAATAACTCAGAATGCCGCAATTTGTTGGAACCACTTACAGGTCGTTATCACGATATAAATAATCGATTCTCTTCTATTGCTCATCTCATAAATAACCGAGTAAAACATGCATGGTTTGGAGGAGTCGAAACTGTATTTAAACATATATTTGGTGTTATAGGCAAGAATGATGCCTATAAATATGACAATCCTATTAATACTATCCAAAATAATAATCAAAAACGAGCTTCATTAATTAAAGGAAATATATTGGTTACTACATCTACTATTTCAGTGTTCAATGATACTATTCATTAGTTAAAAATTAATGAAGATAATTTGATTGAAGTTATCGATAAGCTCACTTTAAAGTTAAAAAATTTGACGATTATATCAAATAATCTAGCAATCTCCTTAGAAATAAATTCAACTCTAAACAGTTTATAAACTTCTGTACTTAGTGTATCATTCCAACTGTAACACATACATACATATCTTCACGCCAAGTCCCTTACGGGGTAGG
>NJDC01003027.1:480156-568716 GCA_002245475.1 Calephelis virginiensis
ATCATAATGCCGTCAGATGCCTCCGCTATTTCCGAGTCATATGAGATACTCCAACTGGAAGATATAATAAATACCATTTTGTTTTGCAACTCTAATATTTTACACCCTTCTATTTTAACACCGTACAAATTATACCATAAGCTTGCCAATAACTACCGACACATACCTAATTATTTAGAATTAGCTTTATTTTTAGATACAAAATTTTATTCTATTCATTCTATTTTGAACATATCGACTTCAATATGTTATTACTTCAATCATAAAATTGTGTTTGTCTTAAAAATACCACTTGTAACGTAACAAGAGTTCTACCTTTATTATAACAAACCCTTACCTGTACCACACCACGTAGAAACACCAGAATCATTTAGCGTAATATAGAGTAATAGCGTAATACCTGCCAAGAAATACACCGCTATAACAAAGGACAAAACGCATTATACAAACCTAGATTCCTTAGAAAAGTGTAAAAATGCCAACGTCTATGAGTACATCTGTAACATAATGAATATTTACCCACTGAGCTCGCATCTATTATGCGAAAGTAAAATATTACCAAAATTTTTAACAACCGTACCAGACCAATGAAAAACAAAGTTCTTACATGGACAATTAGACATATGGAAGCCTCTCATAAACAACCGCTGGATCTTTGTTCAGTCCAAATCTACTAAACTCTCTATAGATTGTATCAACTCCGAAATAATAGAGAAGAACATCGTGAATATCCCAGTGCATTGTTTAGCCTACTGTAGAAGTACGAAACTCTATACCAATGATAATGTATATATATCATAACTTTCCTCACAATAAGTTATTCTAATTTTAATCTAATAGATGATTCGTGTTGCAATTTCGATAAATTTAAAGAAACTGTTGATAATTTACCCGAAAATAATTTTGATCAAACTTTATAGCCTTTATTAAAATAATTAAATAAAATTATTAATCAAACTCATGTAATTAAATACGGGGCACACTACTCTGTATTATCTATTATTTTTGTTCTAATGTTTAATGTTTAATGTTTTATTTTTTCAAAGTAAGTATAGTGACATACATTTTTTGAACGTCAATTTTAGTATTGTACAATATAATTACATTGTTTTACTATCATTAAATAACTTATTAATGAATAATCTATATACATAATGTTACTAACAAAGTTGTTATTGATACCTTTTTTACTATTTGTGATTTCATTTTCTTAAAATAAATTAAAATGTTAAAAATTAATAAAAAAAGTAAAAATGTAAGATACAGGTTTAAAAAAAACCGACAGAAAAAAATACACCCACCTGAACATTGTAAAACTAAAAAATACCAAAATTTCATTGTCATTAACTTGCCAAACTTTTAAACAAAACATTCATAGTCATAAAATTTTATGTCATTTAATACATAAGACAACCCCATACATTGAATTATTAGGCACATACTCCTATTTAATAACCAACTAGGTGATTCTGAATACAGAAGTATTTATAAAATAAAATATGTCGCGACATAATATAAACAAACAAGTCAATAAAATCACAACATGAATAAAATAAATAATTACAATTTCAAAAATAAGTCAAAGAATAATTAAAATAATTAATAATACAAAAAATAATAATCAAAATTTTAACACAATAATGACAAAATTGCTTAAAAAATCCGAGATTCGTACAAATAACTCCATGTATTACAATCAGATTTTCTCAAAGATAAGTACCGTTCATTCTTTAAAACAAAATTAAAAACTTTGAATTCATCAAAATCAAAAAATAGCAATATGTGTTATTATTTTTAAATTGTATACCAAGTTATATAAATCTAAAGGAAATTCTAAAATCTTAAAAGTTCTTAAGAGAATTAATAACAAAGACCTAAGTGATACAAACCAACTCTCCGATATTAATATAAACAAACAAACTGGCGTTGATATTGAAAACTCTGCTTTTAAAATATGGACAAATAAATATAAATTGTCCCCGGTTTCACTTGCTTAAAATAATCCATTTTATATTTTAAAACTTATATTAATTTTTACTTTTAATATTTCAATTTTACCTTTTACTATTTCAATGTATTTTTACTATTTTCATAAATTTTACTATTCCCTTGCTAAATCGCATCAAAATCGGTTAAGCCAAATGCTTAAAAAATAAACATTTAGGTATAACAATGCAATTAACTTCACTGTATTCATAGTCATACGTTATAATGTAATTGTTATTTACTATTTTGTTTTACTATTTTGTAAGTTGTGTAAATTGTACTAGCTCCTTATCCTAATCCTGTCCTAAAGGTCAAACTCCAAATGTTTGCTAGATCCATTCCTATTCCTGTAAACTTCATTTCAACCCTGAAGTTTACTTTTGACCGGGGGTGCTGCTATAACCCTGAACTGTAGGCTAGATGGCTTACTTCAGTGCTCCGCCAACGAAATCCTCACCACCATCCACCCTCCTTCCATTCTCATAGCGGTATCCAGTCAATCTCCGTTTAGAATCCTACCAGACTACTTCTCTACTATATTCTTGCCAGTTCTACCAGTTCTTGTATTTTTAATAATTATATTTTGTATTTAAAGTTAATATAGAAGTGTCCAAATAAAATTCTTTTTTTAAAAAACTTAAATCCCGAGGCCCAGTGTAACAGCACGCTATCCTACGCGTCCCACACGTACGTAGATCTGTCAATCCAGATCAGCGTGTGAAAGGTGGAGGGGTCATGCAGTATCCCACGCGTCGTACAAACACGGTAATATTATCTATACAGTATTGTAACTCGGCCGTGTCCTTGAAATAAGTGCCTACAGAAGCGCGGTACGTAAGCGTGAGATAGGGCTGTCTCTGTCGCCTACCAGGCTGTCTCTGTCGCCTACCAACAGTTACCTACCTATGTAGTTTTGAGATTGTAAATTTATTACTTTTATTTATTAGCACAGATAGGTAGCTAGTAACAATTTAAAATATTAATATGATTACTAAAATACTTTGTGAGTTGAATAGAAAGTGTGCAATAAAAATGCAAGTAGTTTTTTTGATTGACAGATTTAATTAAAAAACCATGATTATGTATGTGACTTTATTACAAATCGGTGCTATAAATTTGCGACCAAAAAATATTTGTGCCTTAACTGAGATGTACGAAATGCTTTGTTATTATATTTGAGTGTATAAAAAATCCGCATTCGAATATAAAGTCTGATGTAAAATTGTTTTGGGAAACATAGACAAGGAGGAGAAAAAAGGAATATCTTTTACTTGATTATAGATACCTGAAGCTACTTTACAATTTATATGATTAGTTTTAAGTGAAGTTCGGAAGATAGCCTCCATTTTGTCTATGTATTTCACGACATCATCGCTGGGTACAATTAAAAAAATTTACGAAGTATTCTTACTATGGTCTCGGTACCTTAAATAATAAAAATAATCTATAATCTAATAAAGCTATCTCTGGGTGCGTTATTGAGGAATTCGAGGAATTCATGCAACCAAAAACTATTCTACTCGTACTTGTCATGTTAAATAGCTACTTGTGCTTATTTCGAGTAAAATTTCCCGCAGTTACTGATTGAAAACCAGCACACCGTTCGTTCGTCACTGCGGCACACTCGCTATTGTAGCATGCCGCGTGCATGCCCTGATCCGAACGCGTAGGTATAGCTCGCGCGTCGTCCTTTTATATGAAGTTAGAATACTTCACTGTATAGATAATATTACCGTAGCACAAGTGTGTTTCTAGCATGTTTCTAGATTGTACGTACGCGCGACCTGTCAGAAGCAGATGAAACGTCGTTGGAGAAGGATTGTTACCAGCAATAAAATGGAAAGAGATTTTATTCGTGTACCCAATATATTCTATTTTATTTTTATTTTGTTTTTGTAACAAAGTCATATCTTTTTCCTTTTTTTAATTTATAGAAATTTAACCCACGCACAGGGCAAGTACTAAAATAAAAATACTTTGAAAGTCATATAGATTTAAAAATAAATAAACATAATAAACCCATTCCAATTCATTTTACGAATTAGAAAACATTTTACAATGAAGACAGAACAACCTCTGACGTCAATTGTACGTTGCATACCTGGGACCAGTGTGCACGCTTACTCTCCCACGTCGTAATGCACACATGGGATTCGTGGGCTCAGTTTGTTCTTACCTTTAGGATCACACTTATCTTACGCAACGCTATCGTACGCGTCCTACCCGTACAAAGAACATTTGACATTAAATTTAAAATCAAGATCATAATCAAATTACAATTAACACTCAAAATCAAAATTAAACTTAAATTAAATTTCATTTCACATGATTTTTATAAATTAAATTGTATTTTAAACTAAACATTACTGTCTTAATATCTAGATATTGAATTCAAGCAAGACAATCACGTAATAATAACAAAGGCAATAAATCATACGTACGATACATGGTCTCAATATCCGGATACGTATCATACGTATGCACTACGACGTACCTTTAAGGTGATAAGCACGGACGTTTTGGAAGCAGGAAAATCTGAGGTATATAATATAAGGTAGGTATAGCACCAACTTGGACGACCTGCTGCATGGCATTCGACCATTTAGTTATGTCTATCTGCACTGATGGAATAACTATAATAACACTAACCACCCGCGAGGGGCGGCTTCATTTTATTGAGGCAACAAAATTCTCACCACACAGCCGGGATAATTGAGACAAAAATTAGCTTTTATCATTCTTCGGGTAATATTTTACCTATGTCAAATTTATATGTGACCGGCAGACATAGGCAAAAAAAACATCAATTTGCACAAAATTTCATATTGATTTTTTTTCAGATACAAAAGAAGACTATGAATTGGGAAATGATTTGAATATATCCACAACAGGTAAACTATATTTTTTCTTTAACCAAGTTTCAAACAAAAAAGTTGTGATGATTCTGTGAAACATAAATTAATTCACATTTTTAATATTCCACAATGATTTGGTATTATGAAAATTGTTATATTAGACGCAATACATTATCATAGCTCAGTAGGGTTACTCTTGAATCTTGATATCATGTGAATTGGAAATTGGAATCGTATATGTCACTTTAGGTACTTTTGAACACAGAATTAGGGGATTGTTAACATTTAGTTACAAATAAATTCAACGAATAGGATAAAATAATTTACTATTTACTATTAATTAAATCGTAATAATTCGCTAGTGTTGTGTTCAAGAGTACCTAAAATGACATATTCGATTCCAACTTCCAATAATGCATGAATCGAGTTTCGAAAGTAACCCTACTGATGATGCTCTAAAATCGAAACCGGTTGGCCAATTTTGTTCAACTAAAAGAACAAAATAGATAATAAAATATGTAAAGCCCTTTAAAAATGAAATCTACCTACTAATGGCCAACTTAAATAAAATAAGATAACGTATTTTATTTATGTTATAGAAAAAATGTTTAATAAAACAAGATGACCAAAAAAATGTCCGTATTTCCGGATCTGGGTGGTTATTAAATTTATACTAACATATATTTACGTATTTCTAATAATAATAAAATATCCCTGGGCAAGTCACACAAATTGAATCTAACCCCAAAGTTGATGCAATTTATTTAGAAACACTTGTATGTACTTTCCACAATATATTTTATTATTTTTATGGTTTAGCCAACCGGTTTCGCTATACAAGCATCATCAGCCCTGAAGTGTTTCTTAATGAATTGCATCAAGAATGGAATTCCACCAAGCACTGACGATACTTCTTGTATAGAATCTAACCCCAAAGTAAGCGAATTATATGCTTGTGTTATGGGTGTTAGTCAACGATACTAATACATAGAAATATTTAAATAGATACCAGAATAAATTTAATAAATACCCAGACCCGGAAATGCAGACACCTAAATGTTCATCACACAAATGCCTGCCCCCGTCGGGAATCAAACCCGAGCCTCGCGGTCGGTCGATTTAGCTAGGCGTGTACACTAGCCACTCGACTAACGAGGCGGACTACCACCTATATCACTTTCATATACTTTATTTTGGGGTTAGATTACTTTGTGTAATTTAAAAAAAATGGCATAATGTCCTATAAACCTTTTAGACGCTTCCTCAAGGTCCAAAAAATACAAAAAACCCTCTAGCCACACACAGCCACTTGCTTCTTTACGATGTTGCGGAGCGAAAATGTTGACTGAAAGAGCGCACAGACTAATTAGAGATACTGCATGCAGAAATCTGTGATTTTACGGTCGCTTGTTGCATTCACAGCAGTGAAATCAAAGAAAGGTTCGGTCGTGTGGAAGGAATGATACACGAACATCTTAGGTTCAGGCCGAACCCGCGCGACCAATATGACAGCATCAACACGGCGGGTTTTTTTTTTGAATGATCTTAAGGTTACTAATCTCGAGGTTTTCACAACTTCACCGGGCTATAACCATACCATTTTCGACCGCTTGAGACAGCAAAGGCCTTACATGTATAAAGTTTAACCATTTACTCCTAGTTTCTCCTATGTTGTTGTTAATAAAAACTTCTTCTTTTATAAACATGGCTTGCAATCGTTTTTCACGACTTATTTAGCCAATGTCAGGTAAATAAAGACTTCTATTTTCACTAAACTAAAGACCACATTTTTGAATGTGGTTATTTATGAAACTTAAAATACATTTTTGTATTTTACTTGATAAAATCACAGGCTTTTTATACTACTCTACTACCTTTGGTTGCGATGTTAGTGCCTGTGAAACCGCGGGTATTAGCAAAACCGGACACCTTTGCAGAACAAACCATCTGCATTCCTGTCAGGCAGCTCTTAAAAGGCGAGCATAGGTTTACCGTTACTAACACCGTGACATCTGACTAGGTTTTAGGACTAGAGTTTCGCAGCGACTCACCCGGATTGGTACCACCGCCTTACCTATTCCTGCCGCCATAACCTCGTGACCTGTTCCGGTATGGAGAGTAAGGTAGCCGGTAAACTTACCTTTTCTCAAGATCTAACATCCCGGCCTCAGGTTGGCAACGCACTATTACCACCTTTAGTGTCTCTAGGCGGCGTGAATTTCTTTCCATCAGGAAATCCGTCTGCTTGTTTCTGCCTTCCAATATCATACAAAAAAATCTTAATCTTTCGTCTATTGCTGAACATCTAAATAATTCTTCAACTCTATTTCAGATATCGTTAATAACAGCATAATTGAAAAAGATGTTAACGACATTGAGGTGAGACGACATCATCATCATTACCATCACCACCATCATCATAACCAGAATTACATATGTCTACAAAGGCACGGTCATCATCACTGCAATTACGTGCTTCCTCCAGTGATTTTGCCAGTGTATAATTTTAGTACAGGAAATAGTCAAAGCACTGCAAGTCCAGATAATGGTCACGAAAACGAAAATAGCAGTCAAGGAAATGGACAAAATAACGCATCTAATAATAACAATCAAGGTGATGGAACCGGACAAAGTGATGGCCAAAATATTGGGTCCGATAACAGCCAAGGTCAGAATAATGGACAAAACGGTGGTGAAAGTAATGAATCTGAGAGTGGACAAGGTGGTGGACTTCCTGACGGGGAAAATGGCGATACTCATGGATCTGACGGCGATAATATAGAGACTACCAGCACTACTGTTACAACGCATAAACCAACTAGTACCAAACGTCCCACACACAAACCATGTCATAAATGTCACACAACACATGCCCCAAGCAGTACCACCACTACCACAACCGAGAAACCTACTGAAACAACACAGGAACCCGACAATACAGAAACCACTACATTAGAGACTACCAGCACTACTACTACAAAAAATAAGCCAACTAGCACCAAACGTCCCACACGCAAACCCCACTCAACACATAAACCAATTCATCATACTCACTCCACGCATAAACCCATAAATCACAGCCGACCAACTCACAAACCAAGTAGCACGAAGCATACTACAGAAAAACCGACGCCATCAACACAAGATCCCGATAGTACAGAAACTACAACGTTGGAGACTACAAGCACTAGCGTAACAACAAATAAGCCAACTACCACCAAACGTCCAACCCACAAACCATGTCATAAATGTCACACAACGCATGCCCCAAGCAGTACCACTACTACTACCACAACCGAGACACCAACTGAAACAACACAGGAACCCGATAATACAGAAACCACAACGTCAGAGACTACCAGCACTAGTACTACAACAAATAAGCCAACTAGCACCAAACGTCCAACTCACAAACCATGTCATAAATGTCACACAACACAAACCCCAAGCACTACCACCACTACCACAACCGAGAAACCTACTGAAACAACACAGGAACCCGACAATACAGAAACCACAACGTTAGAAACTACCAGCACTAGTATTACAACAAATAAGCCAACTAGCACTAGACGTCCTACACAAAAACCCCACTTAACACATAAACCAATTCATCATACTCACTCCACGCATAAACCCATAAATCACAGCCGACCAACTCACAAACCAAGTAGTATCAAGCCTACAACAGAAAAACCGACGCCAACAACACAAGCTCCCGATAATACAGAAACCACAACGTTGGAGACTACAAGCACTAGCGTAACAACAAATAAGCCAACTAGCACCAAACGTCCAACTCACAAACCATGTCATAAATGTCACACAACACAAACCCCAAGCTCTACTACCACTACCACAACCGAGAAACCTACTGAAACAACACAGGAACCCGACAATACAGAAACCACAACGTTAGAGACTACCAGCACTAGTATTACAACAAATAAGCCGACTAGCACTAGACGTCCCACACGAAAACCCCACTCAACACATAAACCAATTCATCATACTCACTCCACGCATAAACCCATAAATCACAGCCGACCAACTCACAAACCTAGTAGCATCAAGCCTACAACAGAAAAACCGACGCCAACAACACAAGGACCCGATAATACAGAAACCACAACGTTAGAGACTACAAGCACTAGCGTAACAACAAATAAGCCAACTACAACCAAACGTCCAACCCACAAACCATGTCATAAATGTCACACAACGCATGCCCCAAGCAGTAGCACTTCTACTACCACAACCGAGACACCAACTGAAACAACACAGGAACCTGATAATACAGAAACCACAACGTTAGAGACTACCAGCACTAGTACTACAACAAATAAGCCAACTAGCACCAAACGTCCAACTCACAAACCATGTCATAAATGTCACACAACGCATGCCCCAAGCAGTACCACTACTACTACCACAACCGAGACACCAACTGAAACAACACAGGAACCCGATAATACAGAAACCACAACGTTAGAGACTACCAGCACTAGTACTACAACAAATAAGCCAACTAGCACCAAACGTCCAACTCACAAGCCATGTTATAAATGTCACACAACACATGCCCCAAGCAGTACCACTACTACTACCACAACCGAGACACCAACTGAAACAACACAGGAACCTGAAAATACAGAAACCACGACGTTAGAGACTACCAGCGCTAGTACTACAACAAATAAGCCAACTAGCACCAGAGGTCCAACAGACAAACCATGTAATAAGTGTCACACAACACATGCCCCAATTACCATCGCAACAAATCACCCAACACATAAACCAATTGATCACAACCACCCAACACATAAACCAATTGATCACAGCCACGTTACACACGAACCAGTTAATCATAGTCATCCAACACATAAACCAACTGATCACAACCACCCAACACATAAGCCAATTAAACATACCCATTCAACACAGAAACCAATTGATCATAGTCATCCCACACACAAACCAATCGATCATACCCATTCAACGCAGAAACCAATTGATCACACTCACCCAATACACAAACCAATTGACCATAGCCATCCAACCCAGAAGCCAATTGATCATACTCACCCAACACATAAACCAATTGATCATGGTCCTACAACACAGAAACCAGTTACTCACAGTCACCCTACACACAAACCAATTGATCACAGTCATTCAACACCAAAACCAATTGATCATAGTCATACAACACAAAAACCTACAACTACTAGTACCACAACACAAAAACCGACTACTACTAGTACCACAACACAAAAACCGACAACTACTAGTACCACAACACAAGAACCCCCTGATACCAGCATTCCAACGTTAGAACCAACTAGTACCAGTTCAACACGTGAACCAAGTGGTGTCAGCCACAAACCGTGTAGCTCCTGTCACACAACACATACACCTAGTAGTTCTAGTCACACGACACAAACACAAAGTGTGGACGGCCACTCGACACATACTAGTCACACAACACAGAAACCCAGTAGTCACCAAACACACAAACCAAGCATTCATGCAACACAGCCACCCAAGAATGATCAAGATGGTCAAAACAATATACATACAGAACACGCTACAGCCATAAGACCAGATCATACTAATGCAAATAATGGGAACGATCCCGATGATAATAACAACCAAAATAACTCAGAGGCAGGAGATAGTTCACCCACTCATAAGCCAACCTCGCCAAGACCAACAAAAAAACCAGGTTCTGATAAAAATAAACATACCACTACGGAAAAGTCTACTAGACCAAGTCTAGCACATCGTCCACACAGGCCAATCACTCATGAAAATCATCATGTGCACGCGTAAAAAGTAAAACTACACTTGCGATGTGAATGTTCTTTTCAAGGTTGTCATTTTTTCTTAAGGCTGAATGAACATTCCAAATACGAATCAGATTTTTTAAATGTTTCTCTCTCATGACAACAAGTTTACACAGAAATCTGCAAATCAACAAAGTTTAATTTTTTTTTTTTTTGGGTTTTGTGTAAATAGCATGAACGCCTCAATAGTAGGTAATATTATTTTCTTGTCAATTAATATTTACTTTTATTATTATTAAGAAGTTAAAACCTCAGACCAATAGAATTATTTGTCTGGGGTGAAAACTAAGTAACTGTAGTTAAAATATCCTGGCATTTAAAAACATGTACTTTGGTTATAATTTCTATAATCGGCTTGCATCAATTTTTTTGGTCAAGTCTTAGCAAAATGCATTTTTTATTGCTCATATAAAAAAATAACAAACATTATAACGATTTTTCGAAACGGTGTCGCAAATGATGCTTTGTGCAAAGTCGTTGTCATTGACATTTTTGCCTGTACAAACAATATAGTTGAAAAAAGTATTGAACATGTGATCTTATATGATAACAAATAATAAAACTGTTATTAATGAAAAATTAACTGGTTAAAAATTACGTAGGTAGCTAGTTGTTAAAATGTCCTGAAATTATATTTCGTTATAATTTTCATAACAATAAGTCATTGTCGTTGATATTTTTGCCTGTATAATAAGTTAATTAATACTTAGTTAAAAAAGTAATGAAAATATGAACTTGTTTACATCGCTTCACATATTTCGCTTTTATATGTTAATATAGTAATAAGTGAAAAAAATAGTGGAAGCGTTGAAAACGAATCATTGGATACATTTAATTAGTTTTTATTAGATAATATTCTTTTGATGAAAGGTACTTACCGCGTGGTATTTAACTATAGTGTTCTTTCTTTCTTTCTTTAGGTTTTGGCCTTCACGTTCGTATTTAGCCATTAGTCAAGTAGAAATTTGCATCAAATTTTATATCAATTTCAATTAATTTTAATTAGTCATCAGTCATAAATCGTCAGTCGTCGAAATTCAATAATTATGAAAAAACTTCGACCATCTTTTCTCTCGATGGCGCCAAAACTCAACTATAGTGTTTTGAACTTAAGTAGGTACTATCTCAAATATAATCATTTATGAAATTTGGATAAGGTAGTAGAAAAAAAACATACCAATAGTAAGACAAATTACCAATAAGTATTTTTATAAGTTATGGAGTAAAGAACTACTTTCAAAAATTTATTTGACTTTTACATACAAATTAACATAAGTACATACGAATTTGACAGATGTCATAATTTGAATAAACGCTTGTATTAATTATTATGTTTATTATACCTTACACCATACATTAAATAAAATATTTTATAAAGGTTGACTATTATTGAAACCAAATACATAACCTTTACCTTTTTCCAACAAAAAATAGTATTTAGCTATGCCTATGAACCAATTTTTAAATTGGTACTTACTTAATTATAAACCAAGCGATAACCGATTATTATCAGTATTGTCTTTGTTATTATGAACAAGTGGACGTCTATCCAACATCAAACTGAACTTGTACCGCCACATCTTAGAAAACACATACCATATACTACAAAATATATTACAAAAAATACAAAATATATTTATTTTCTCTCAAAAATACGAGACACGTTCAAGGGGGTTAGAATTGTTTTATTACCATAGTTGGTCACAGGTAGACGGCGGATTGAGTTCTCGCCACGTAGTTAAAAAAAAAACAATAGTGTGGATGTTTCTAGGCCAGAGGATATCCTCTGGCCTAGAAACATCCAGACTATGACATCCAGACATTTTTTCCTTGTGACTATTAATATAAATATATGCACTCTTAGCTTCAGTAATTAATAAAGACAAATATTATAGCCGGATGTTAGTTTTTGAACTATTTATAAAACAATTTTAATAAACAATTAGATATGAATTGCCATATGACCCTCCTGGATGAGGTCCTTTTATATCCTAGGCAAAACCAAAGGTGTTCCCGGCCCAGTCGGACAAAGGGGTAAAACTTGTAAAGATGTGTCTTGTAGGTATACTATATTAGTATAATAGATAAAGATGAGTCACGTAGTATTACCAGGTGGTATTATTTCCCAGCGACTCGCCCGGATTTGTACCAACGCCTTACCTGTTCCTCACGTTGATGCGTTCCGGTTCGGAAGATAAGGTAGCCTTAAAAGCAAAAGTAAGTTGTAACCTCACTTTTGCTAGAGGCCTAACATCCCGGTCTCAGATTGGCAACGCACCATTACCACCTTAGGTGTCTCTAGGAAGCATGAATTTCTTACCATCAGGAAATCCGTCTGCTTGTTTGCCTTCCAATATCATAAAAAAAGTATGGTGATTTGATGCGTTCAGCTAAGCAAAACAAATAATAATGTATGTATATTACTCGTAATTATAAATAAATTACAACGTGTCCCAAAACTCAACGATAACCTAGGTACAAAGTAGAACGCACGGCGATGTCTACCTTGAAAAAATAAACGAAAAAATCGAAGTCATATTAGGAGCTGGCACTGTGGAACCCATGCACAGAGATGAAATTTTGAGAACAGTACTCCGTGTGAGGCCGAATTTGAGCTTTATAATGTAAGTGATTGAACTGATTGAGGTACAGTCTCACCTTAATGAACCCACCCAAGTTTTTAGCAGGACTGGAAACCGGTATTTTTTTAACCTGGTTTGGAACGGTTTCCACGGAAACGCAATTAACCAGGTTAATTCGATGTAATTGTGACGAGTGAAGCGTTATCTCCTCTCTTCCTTCAGTTCATACTCGCCGTGGCCTTTTGGGAATGAAAATACAACTTGTCATATCTTTAAAGTAATAAATACCTTAGTATGTTTAAGCACTAAATAGAAAGTACACTTAGTATCTATTTATTTAGCAGAGGTAATTGCCAGAATCAGAATTTAGTAAGTCTCATAACATGGTTCGAAAGAAGTCAAATAATGTTCACAGCTATTTTTAATATGATCGATACCCAAATGTGGGTAACGGGGGGTGGTACTCCAGCTTGAGGGGACTGAACATAAATTTAAGGGCTTAACCGGAATTCGATCAGGAATTTTAACCAAAACGATCTTTGATCAAAACCGTAAAAAATACCGGTTTTTGCTACCGGAACTGAAATAAATGCGCTCTTTCTGAATTGTATGGGTATGAACAGGTTTGATAAATTAACCAGGTTTCCGAACCCTGGTTTTTAGATATATTTTAGCCATCCTTTCAGATGACCACAAAACTGAACGCCCGCGTCACTCAATATATCGTGGTCAACAATTCCAATACTGGCATTAAGTGGCATTAAGGAAAACACTTGAAAATTGGTGATGGGACAAAGGCTTAGCCGAAAACGTGCAAATTTGTGTCTTTTTAGGATTAAATTGTACCATATTGAGTTGTCACACATTGGTCAAATAACTCTAGACTTCAGGCGCAAGTTTGTCCAGGAAGCATCTTCTCTAGTAGCATAGTCGGCATAGAAATAAGAGTTATTTATTTGTACCATATAACTGATATACCTACAGAAGAAACAATGACACACCACGCAAAGCACTTTGACACCGACCTTAATACTCCGCGTTGCTACAAATTTGGCAATTCAATTGCACTATTTCTCGGTTAGTCCGTAGTGGCGAAGCTTTAACAAAAGCGACTTGCATTTGCTGTCCAAACTAACAGCTAACGCTTCTCCCTTGCTCTCCACTGTATGCACCCATGGGTGAGTTAAGTATTTTAGAACACCACCAGTTGAATGACCTAAACAAAAACCGTAAAGACGATCACTTACCAGCTGGTGCTTTTCCAGTTTTGCAATAATTAATAGCCGGCTTAATTATGTCTCTCAAAATATTACCTTTAGCTTGTTTATATATTTTGGCTGTATATGTATTTGTAAAAAAACATCATTTGTTTCAAACATATGCTGCAATCCAAGGTTTTTCACATTTTAGAAATAGTGAGAAACTACATGTGTCTAACCATAAGTTCAATATTTACAAAAATAATGTACCTATATTGGCTATTGTATGTCCATTGTATATATATTTTTTATGATAATGGAAGGCAAACAAGCAGACGGATTACAACCAGGCTGGCTAGGTTTGGAAATGGTGGTAGTTTACGGTAAAAAGGGCTTACTCAAAAATAAAATGTGCTTAAATATAATTTGTTATAGGGATCGTGCTTCTAGACTTTTACGCCAACTAGTGGCAAGTATCCAAAACAGTTGGGATCATGTATTTAACGTAAACATATGTGATTTACTTTTTAATAATTATAAATAAAATATATTTAATTTTTTAAACAATGCCAGCTTCAAGAAAAAAATGTTGTATTCTTGGATGTAATAATACATCACGCCGAGAATGTGGATTCGGTGTGGAAGTGAAATTTTATAAATTTCCTGAGAGCGTGTTAGGAGCCTCATGTAAAATATTAAAACGAAAACAGTAAATGAATGCAGTGAAAAATTACGTGTAAGTACAATATTAATTAAAATTTATAAAAACGAACTGCACCATTCAGTAAAATTATAACCTTTAAATACAACGTATGTGAAAATTGATCATTTTTAATTGATGAAATTTCAAATATTCGTGCCATTTATCTTATAGTCATGACTTAACCTTTTAATAATTCTTTGATTGGATTTCAGAGAAAATCCAAAACACTGGGTACCAAATAAATATACGAGAATTTCTAGTACCCATTTTGTAAATAATGAAAAATCGGAGCATCCTTTACAACCATCTTATATTCCTTCGATTTTTACTGGACGTGAAAATATAAAAAGAAATAAGCTTTTTGCAAATAATTGTAAAAACTGAATTAAATTTCTAATTGTATAAAATAAAAACAAATTATTTTTTTACAAAAAAGAAAGGTTTTATTTTCTTAAATAATTTTAAATTCAATGTTTATTATTTCTCTGTTTTATAATAACTTTGACATACCATATGTGTAAGTACAGACTCATAAATGATAAATATTTTTATATTATAGTATTTGCTTGTAATATTAAATATTTTTAACAAAGATAACATTTATAAAACTTTTCGTAATTAATTAGCACGGAAAATAATTTCTTACGATTTTTATAAAATTAAGATAATAATAAAACCGGTTATGACAGTTCTAATAAATAAATAAATAAATATCCCTGGACAAGTTACACAAATTTAATCTAACCCCAAAGTAAGCAAATTATATGCTTGTGTTATGGGTGTTAGTCAACGATTCTAATACATAGAAATACTTGAATAGATACCAGGATAAATTTAATAAACACCCAGACCCGGAAATGCAGACATCTAAATGTTAATCACACAAATGCCTGCCCTCGTCGGGAATCGAACCCGAGCCTCGCGGATGATCAGTGTAATTAGGCGTGTACGCTAGCCACTCGACCAACGAGGCGGTCAAATTTTATCCGTTTTTTCAACAACACCGTACACATGCTTTGATTTGAATAATTTTTTGCCTTTTTTTTCATCTTTCTGGCCATGACTACAGGTTGAAATCCATATTTTATATTTTTTTCCATTGTTATAACTTTTTTTTAATGTTATTAAATATTTGTTTTGATCCCACTATATTCACCAATGAAACACCAGAGAGACACTCTATATTTCACGCACGATCCCTATACTGGGCCGTCGACTGGCGATACCCCTGCCCTACACGATGTATACGTCTTCAGATACTCCAAAAAATAGTATATTGTGCTTTTACCCGACTTTGACATGGCACGGTACCTATAAAAATTGTACCTACCTATCAACATTACAGTGGCAAGTTATTGTAAAAATTAGCATGGTCATACTAAATGTACAAAATATTAGTTAGGTTCACCTATTATTCGTAAACTTGTTGGAAATGTCCGCAAGCATGTTGGGCAGCAATAAATCGAGAATGTCCCGAGCTTTCATGTAAGGCGGTGAAATTTCTTTTGCCCTTCGTAAATTATTAGAAAATTAAAAATACATATCTAATTTTTTGTTTGCAAGACCCGGGGATCGAACCCGGTAACTCAAGGTCTGACGCCGGACCGCTAGACCACAGGGCTAACATAAGTTACGTAAACTATTACAAACAGAAGTAGCGATGTGCAGCAACTTGACGGGTAGGGATCCATCATCCACCGCCTTACCTAATCCAGCCGCCATGACGATCTCATGTTCCGGTCCGAAGAGTAGGATAGCCGATACTTTTACAATAAATCCAACACCTCGGCCACAGAACAGCAAGGCGCCTTTAACTTCAATGGTGTCCATAGGCCACGGTTGTACACTACCAACAGGAGAACAGTGTCCTTGTTCGCTATTTAATATCTAAAATACCAATTAAGACAGCTGTTTATAAATATATTTTTTTTATTTTTTTTTTATCTCATAACTTAAATTAAGCGAAAAAACTTATGTAGTGAGGCCATTTTTAAATTAAAATGCAATTTAAAACAGTATTAATTTATTTTTTAGTTACATTACATTATTTTATTATCCATTTGAGATTTAATACTATTAGACATAAATCAAAGCATCATAATACTTTCTACAATTATTTTAGAAAAATACACGTCCTTAGTGCTTTGTTATTTAAGTATCGTGAAAATGTCTGTGCATTTTATTATATACTTTCATGTTATATTTTGTGTTGAGTCCTAGAAAAGTCTGAAGACGTTTTCTAAAACGGTCCTGAGTCTGGGCCGTAACGTTAAAGCTGTATTATAGCTTTAAACTGCAACCTTATTGTGAATACAATACAATAAGGTGGTCTTTTTGCAAACACACATAATCACAGCACAGGCCCTGGGACATCAATTGGTCAACAAATCCACAGTAATCACTAATCACTAAAAAACAATAATATTTCCTTGAATAGTTTTGTAAAAAACCAATCTTAGCATTAAAACCGCTTTCATAGTTTTTTTAAGTGACATAGATACTTATCAGTTTGTATATATTCACTTACATACATCTTTCAAACTACAAACACTAATAGACTTCTTCGAGTTTCTTTTATAGCCCGTATCAAAAAAATAGGTAATTACTTATTCATTTGTATCGAGAATATTATAAAATTTAGGTATTCTCAGTCGTTTTCTACATCAGCATGGGCTTATACAAATGCAAGAAATACATCTAATTTTCGTTTAATATATAACCCTCTGTCAACTATAGACTCTATTATGTACAAATACTAACAACTATATACACAGATCTATATAATTTATTTAATATATTAAAAAAAATCTTTTGCGATTAACTTTAAAGCGTCATCTAAGGCAAAACAAATTTTTATATTATGATTTTTTGATAGCTTTGTTTGCTTTTTATTACCAATTTGAAAAGGGGGCAAAACAAATTTCTACACATAATATAAAAGTGCATAAATCTTTCAGTACATAATTAAATTTTCATATAAATTAAAGGTATTTTATGCAATATTCTGTTTAAATCTTTAACAAATACAAAATGAAATTGAAAAAATTTAAAGATATTTTTTGAAATGGTATTCCACGCATTGGTATATCAATCCAAAGTTACAATTCAAAAAAAAAAACCCGCAACCAAAAAACCTGTTAAATACTGGAAACACAAAAACTGAACCCTATTATTACAATCCGGATATTTACAAACACGCATACACGGATATACACAGATTTAAACACTTTTATAATCACTAACACTAACCCTAATAAGACTTTTACCCTGTGTTTAAAGCGACTTATACATAAATAAAATAAATTATACAGTAATATTAAAAAAATATAAAAAGATAAACGCACATTACATGAGGATAGACTAATTAAATTAAAACAAATAAATACCAATGCTCAATAGTGTCAATCGCAAGCGCTTAGTTATCTTATATCAAAGTTTGTAAAGGTTATTTTAATTTTAGCACTTGTCCTATGCTTGGGATAAATTTCTATAAATGTTTAAGGAAAAATGTAACCCCAGATAGGCTTAGGCTTAGATAGGATTTAAAACCCTTTCGTTTCAAGCCGACAAGGCCTAACTATTTGAGCTACAGAAGATTCTCGTGGCGAAAGGTAAAGAAAAAGGTAAAGGTAAAAATCTGAGCTTACAGGTTTAGGAAATTTTTTTTTTTAAGAAATATGTAAGAACCCTGGAGCAAAACGAGGTTCTGACAGGTTTATTCCAGATGTGTAGCAAATGCGATAGCTAAAAAATATGCTGGGTAAAGTTTAGAGGCCCTAGATGCTTCTTCAACAATAAAAGTCTAGGTCATTTTAAAAAGGGTTAGAAATCAATAAATCATTTTTATTGATTTACGTCCGTATCCTCGAAGATTTAAGCAGAGGTCCCCTCAGGGTACCTGCGCTTCACCGTTATATCCAGTTTATAATGTACGCTTAGCTTTCAATACATGCTTTAGAGGTACGAAAAGTTTTAGGACAGTCACATAGCACATTCAGTTGTATCTAAAAGAGAAATCATAAGAAGCTACGTCATTTACAAAGTCAATGGGGTACCACCGAATACTAGTCAGAGTCTAAAAGAAATTAAGTACAATGACAGAAATCATTCATGTACCGATATCTGTTTTATGTAAGCACAGAGTCGTCTATATGTTTATTTGAAAAAAATATTACCAATTAACTTATTATATTGTTCTAAAACTATATGTGAGATGCTTAATCCTCAACATGAAGACAGTCAAAATAAATAATTCATGTCACAAGTTTTAAGAAAGAATTCTTCCAAGTGTGATATGGGGAAAAGAACAATCCTCGTGATACTTAAAACCAAATCTTAAGAGTAAGAGTCATCAGGAGTAAGAATGGTTGAAGCTTTTCGTAATTATTGAATTTCGTGAATCTACTGAGTGAAATAAGTAAATTTTGATGGCATTTTGTATTCGTTCAGTTGAAGCGCACAAGTGAAGTAATCATGAAGCAATTATTATATCGTGTATTTCCTCGGTCCCGCCTAATTTCACTAAATCGGCCAGAGTAAAGAGGTCACCGCTTTACTTAACATGGCTTTGACGACTAATGACTAATTTGAATAATTTTATTCTAACTTTGGTAAATCGGGTTACTTAGTGCCAATTTTCCATGTGATAACGCCCATGCCAAAAACTAAAAAAATACCACCTTTGGTTTCTCTAACCGACGTATCATATATGATCATCATAATCAGTTTGTCTTTCATCCTATACATAATTTTTTGCGTAACTATTCTGAACAAAACTGAACTGTTAGTCTATTACAGTTAATCATTTAGGAACCTGTCACACGCCACACATCAAGTAGTACTGCTAGTAGTGGATATTCATTTTCTAACAACTGAATATGCTTCATAATAATATACCTTAACTTTAGAGCCCCCATATTTTGTTAAAATATATGTTAATTATATTACTTTATTACAAATAACAATGTGAGCAAAATTAATAAATTAAAAAAGGACGACTATAAATGACAAAAAGATGCCAATTTTCTGCGCATCGTCAAATATATTTCAATTTGTTATCTTCTCTAAACAAAAATAAAGTGAGTAGGTGCGAAACGGACTCAACTTGGCACATTTTGTACTAAACATAGATTAAGTATCATCACGCCCATATTCCCAAAGATGTAGGCAGAGGCACAACCAGGGCACCCACGACTAGCCAAAGTCCCAAAAAGTGATAGGTGGCAAGCCTATTGCCAACCGGGCACATAACCAATCCTGAGTTACATTTTTTTATTAAAAATTGGAAAAACCACATTTTCTTTTTTTTGTTGCCCAACCCGGAAATCGAGCCCGGGACCTCATGAAGTCAAATCCAATACCTGGACCGCTGGACCACAGAGGCGACCTATTATTAGATTATAGGTTATGTATATTGAGAGTAGCAAGTAATATTTTACAAAATAACACAAAAAATACCATAACCTAAGGTTGTCTGGAAGAGATCGCTGTTTTGGCGATAAGACCATCTTTAAGATTAGTTTAGTTAATTTTTATGTTTTATTTTTAGCGTATTTATTTTTATATATTTTGGTGCACAATAAAGAGTTATTCTATTCTACTACTCCCATTTTTCACCACCAAAAAAAATAACTTTGATTTTATAGATTTATATACACGAGAAAGTAATAACACTTCAAAAACATTTTTCTGTAAAATGTTACCAAGACGAGACCATACTCCTCACTCTAAAAACTCTACGCGCTCTAACTTCACAGCTTTCCACCTTGGCCAAAATATGTGGCTCAACCGTTTCATCACGTTGAAAACTATGGCATAGTAGAAAAGTAATGATTGCTAAATACATTTTTACCATGTAATGGTAACGAAACGGCCAAGTCATTTATTTTTACTTAAATAAAATATCCCTGGACAAATTACACAAATTGATGTAACCCTAAAGTAAGAAAATTATATGCTTGTGTTATGTGTGAAACAACGAACGGTGAAACAGTCGAATTCTCCTGATGATGCTTCGATTGCGAAGCGAAACCGTACGTTGAGTTTCTAGTAGTGTGTGTATTGTTGATGCTAATAAAACAATTTAGTGGTGTGTTGTGTTGAGCTGGATATATTTAAGTGTTTTTGGGATCTAAGTAAGTTTGGGATCCAATTCATTCAGAGCGCATTATTTTTCCTGTTTTGTTACGCCATCATACGCATACATTTTTTTGGCGGAAAATTGCAAATTAAATAATTTTACTTGGATTTGAAACAACGATATTTTATATATAGAAATACTAGACATTGGAATAAATTTAATAAACACCCAGACCCGAAAATACAAACATTGAAAATATGTTCATCACACAAATGTCTGTCTCCGTCGGAAATCGAACTCTTCTTCTTTTATAAATATGGCTTTCGATTGTTTTTCACGACTACTTTGCCAATGTCAAGTTAGTTAATTCTTATACAGTTATAAGTCACTATGTACAAAGTCATGTCACGTTAGGGTCTTGAGTAAAGCGGTGGCGGTGGAAATAGACTATATACTTTTTTCTTCATGATCGTTTCATTTGTGCACATTCACTGAACAAAATTGATCTAATTCCCACCTAAATTAACCAATTTCACTCAATATAAACACGAAATTCAATAATAATGAAAAAATTACGACCACCTTCATTCACGATGGCGCCAAAAACTCGAAATCGAATTCGAGCCTAGCGGTTGGTTGGCACCGTTAGGCGTTTACGCTAACACCTCGAACAACGAGCTAGTCAATGTCAACTTAGATGTAAAGTTATGTAGTTGAAGCTTGAAGAGTTTTAGCGTTTAGAGTGAGAAACTTGGTTCTGCATGACCTCTAGTAATTTTCTCTTGGTTTTTCAAATGACAAAGTTAAAAGAAGTTTTGTCGATGCGCAGGATTGACACCATTTTCAATGAGGTCTAAACTTCATATCAGTAAAAACAACCGTTTAAATATAACAATTAGTTAATACAATTCTATACAAACTAATCAATAGATATCGTATACTAAAACAAAACTTACAAAAGTCAGCACATATATCCAATTACGCAACATATTTGCGATGTTTTGATGGTGGCTTCACATATTATTATTCGTGTAGCTTTTCTACTTTTGCTGTATATGCCAAAATATTTAACGTGCGGACAAAAAGGCAATACAAACGTCTACATTAAATGCCTCACATGACCTTGCATATGCATCATGTGTGTCCAATATATTTATGTATTTGCTAATAATTGTCACACTGGATGTGCCTTGAAAACCGAAAGACGTTGTGTAAGCAGTATTTGTTATTGATCGTATTTGCCAAATAGGACAATAAATATGACAAATATAGTCTCCAAACATGAAAGTTATTTGTCAAATACAGCAAATACTCAAAAACAAATAGCCATATATGGAGCCACCATGAAACGCTATTCCAAATTATATACACAAATATTAGCTGTCATTCGCGTCGTCGATTGTATCTTATTTTTTTTGGCGTAAGGAGATTATAGACGGGATCTCGGTAGGTGTCGAGAAAAAGTCTTTTTATGCTTTTTTCTATATCGCTTTAATCTCGCTGTGTGTATAATTTTGTTTCCTAGGCATCTACAGGTCAAACTTCATCGTGGTTTTGACCTATTGTCTAAACCACTATACACACCACACCATACAACCACTAACCCCAATAGGTGATTGGCACACATTTCTACGACGTCCAACAGATATCAATGTTTGTAATAAGACGTCAAAAACGATGGAAAGCCATATTAATAAAAGAAGAAAAAGAAGCAATGTTTGTCATATTTTTAAGTGCCAGGTACTTAAAAATACTAGGCTTTACGTTGTTTAGATATTTATAACCAACAAAGACTGCCAATTTTCGATAAACAAAGGCATACTACCTAACGTGGTTTTCTTGCAGTTTATTCGTTTATAGACGCTTACACTGGTTCTCAAAAGTAATGGTCACCTCATCATAATTTACAAATGCGGCAGCAATCATAATATCATCCGAATAACGTTTATATTCATTAGTTCAGTTCATCATGAATGAGATAAGATATTTTATGAAAATAGACGTGATTTGTGTACATAAATTTGGAAAAACGATTTTTTTTATTTATATTTGCATGCTTCAAGTTTAGTTTAAAGGCCCTTTTTAAAATCTCGTATATAGGAATGTACACATATCAATAAAATTTGTCCATAGGAAACAACACATGTCACTTTTACAAAGGGTTTTTCAGCACCAAAACGATAATAAAATTAGTCATTATATTACAATAATACTTATTCAAAATTATTATTAGCCCAGCAAATACATTAGTCAATGCTGGTAATTCTGCAGTGCACTTACTAATCTAATTTTAAGTTATCGCTATCTTCTTTCAACGAAAGTAAAAGAAAGAGATAAAACACGTTTACTGATGGCAGAATAGCTTGTTCACGACATTTCTACAGACTATTAATCATTTCCTCACAAAACGTTGGTTAAAAACGTCACTTGCGTACATGTACTAATGTGACAACTGACATGTCTAAAATATTCCATCTCTTTTAATTTTGTGTCATCGGAAAAAGATAGCAGACGCCTTAAATAAGTTTAGTTAGAGCACAATAGAATTATAAACCATAGTTTTTACTATCAAATTTAAAAGTCAAACCTTGTACCAGAGAAAAAATACGACCTTCACCAAATTTATTAAAATATCTACACTTTTAATTAAAAAATAAAAATAGATTAACATTTAGTTAGTTCAAATTAAGAAAATGGCGACGTTGCTAACCTGCGATACCTCAGATTACATAAATCGCAGAAAATCAGAAATTCTGCGACTTGATAAGTAATAGTTACAAGAATAAACACCGCTGAAGAAATATGTTCATAAAAAAAATATTTTTTGAACATATGAAAAAAATTCAACACCTAACGTCGTCGTCATTAAAACACTCTACACTACTATACATCGTAAATATTATGCATTTGTGCCGAATTTTTTTTAATAAGCAACTCAAAAACCCTTGCGCTTAATTAATTTTTACTCATGATTTTTTTACATGATAATAAAAACAGACAAATTATTAATAGAAAGAAATACATGTCACTTTTAGGTACCTAATATAATGGTGCGTTGCTAGCCTGAGGCTGAGCTGGGCCGATCGCATAACACTGGGTTAAATTTTATTATTTAAATCTGAGTTAGGGCCACTTGCACGTTTCTGTGTTAAATTTAATTATGGGTCAAACTATCAAACACATTTTGGTTAGGCTTATGTTAGAAGCTAACTCCGAAGTATTTACCTTTAAGCATTTCCCAGGAACGTACAAGTGGCCCTTAGCCTCTAATTTAAGAATATTTAACCTTATGATATGAGACGCTACCTGAAGATTAAATATCCAACCTTACCTCCGTACAATATTTCCTAGGAAAATAATAAAAGTAAGGTTTACAAGCGGCCTTATGTCACCTTGTGTATACAAATTTACTCGCTGATATATGGTACAAACTAATGGCAAACAGTTATAACACATAATGACTGCAGGAAAAGCTTCGAGTTAACAAGCACAGTAAGTTTTATCAGGATTCTATCACCTACGCCCGGTTCCAAAAATGAACGAACCGTGATCCGTAAATATGAAATGGATTAATCCAACAACCTAAATTACAAACAGTCTTAAGGCCGCACTCAGAGAGGTCAATTAACATTTAATCTTTATGACACAATTTTATATTCAAAATGTCGACTAACGGCCAATATTAATTATCAATCCTAATCCAAATCTTGCTGTCCAAGATTGATATTTTGATCCATTTTGTTGTTATCGCTTGCCAATAGCATATCTGTGGATAGGATAAATATGGCAATCAGGTATAGGATAGGACAGCGGATATGCAGCTATCTAGATTGCTTGAAATCCATCTTTAGAAATACAATATTAACATTGGCCGTTACAACTGATTAAACGACAATTGACTTCTCGGAGTGCGTGCGTTAGTAGTGGTTTAATGTTAGTATGGCGAAAAACTCCAAAGTTCTAAAAAATGTCCAAAACAGGTTTCTGTTTTTGGATTATTCATTCAGATAGGCAGACATTTCGTCATTTCACCTCCAAGCATTGGAAATAATTATTATGATAACATTAGTAAAAATTTAATGGCGTTAGTCACAAAAAAACGATAAACTAAGTGTAGCGGTTCAACTAATTTACTAAAAAAATGACTAGGCTGACCTAGGCAAGAACAGAGCTGAAATAAACTCATAAATTCCTTAAGACATGACTAGACAGCAGATACATATTATACGTTCTAAGGGGATAGTTAAACAATATATATAATCGCATAATATAATTTACAAATAATTTTCCATGGTCAAAAATTTATAAAAATATTTCCTTCTTACGTCGAGGATTTAAGTCTAAAAAGAGCTCTTCTGAAATTTAATTTCTAGGCCCTTAATTTTATTCTAATTAATCGAGATACTATAGCTGCGATATATTTATTTTTACTACATGGTGCAAAATTTTAAGTCGGCCTAAAAGACAAAAACAAATTAAATACGGTCTACATCAATATAATAAAGTTTATTTAGTTATGTGCTTTTTCATACATATTTTTTATAATATAAAAAGAGCAAAACAGGCATATTTTCTGGTAAGAAATGACCGTCGCCTAAAGACATCAAAAAAGTTTTATTTGCATTGTCTTGAGGGTGGGTGGTTAAAGGATAACCTACACACTAACACGAACATGACAATAACGTTATATTAGTAGGCTAAGGTAGAACTATGTCAAAAAGGCTATTATACGGTCTCAAAGTATTTGGAAGATCAACATGCTTAGGGATAGAGTTTGCAATCTCCCACTAAAATTTGTAATGTGATTTGTTGTACCTTTTATTTAAGTTAAAGTAAGATTGTAATTTATATTTTTAATCTAGTTTATATTGTGATTATTATTATTTATTTAAAAAAGACAAGCCCGCTGATTTTCTTTCGCCGGATCTTCTCAGTGTGTGGTCGCGATTCCGATCCGGTGGTAGTTTAAAAAAAATGTCGACGCGCACAAATACCACTTGTATGGTTCAAGTGAATAAAGATTTTTTTGATTCTGATTCTGATTCTGAACATTGCACGGATTATACACTTTTTGTATGTTTTGAAACTAAGGTCCAATAGTTGAATTAAAAAACCGTTTAATAATTGATGACCAAGTTTAACAGTTTAGGAGCTCTGTAAAACCAACGTGGTTGACAACAACTTTAACATAAGGTATATGAACTTGTGAAAATGCAAGGAAAACTTAGTCCCAGAAATTAAAATACTTGAATGACAATTCTTCAACTTTATAATATTAAGACAAATATTATTATTATAAACTTTGTATAACATCCTTTAAGGAATATTCATTTTGTAGTTGCCATAAATAAAGTTTTATTAATTATGTTTTGAAATTCAATATCTATATTTCTAAATCAGAATGGTAAAAAAGTATGGATACTTTTATGAACTATTATCGTTATATGGGTGTAAAAAAGTCATAAAAATACCAAATTCTTTGCACAAGAACATAATTTTCTACTTTGGGATTAGACAAGTTTGTTTGTTTTATTTGAAAATATTTATTCATGTATTTATCACCAATCATACATACAATCCTGAGAAAAGTGTACTCTGAAGCTATAAATTCTTAGACCGACCAAAAATGTTGAATCTTATATCACTTATATATATGTAGGACAATGTTGTAAACTAGTACCGCATGCGTCACAAGATCTTGCATCTCGCTTGTTCACCAAGGTGCAAGCGGGACACTCCCGTCCACCGGACGTGAGCGGTTCAATTTCAGGGCCCTTTTTAGACTTCCCACATATTTCACACACAAGACCACCTTTATTCAAATAGGTGCACGTACCACACTGCCACTTGTCCCGTTTTTCGTCAGTCTCTGGCCTATCGTGCTGGCTGGTTCGACTTGCAGATCGTTCTCGGTCGCCATTTTGAAGCAATTGTTTAGGGGGCGACCGGCGGATGGTGTCTGGTTCGTCAAGGGACACTATCAGTTGAGCTTTTAAGTCGTAGTTTGTAGTAGGTTGAAACTGAGTACTGGTGGCTGTGAAAGATAAAGCAAGATTTTATAAGAACTATCATCTAACAAGATAAGAGACAAACTTGTATATTTAACTGCACAGATGTTATAGGTGCGTCGATGTCCAGTGGCCAATCATGGAAGACTAATTGTACAAGTTTGAAGGCTACTCTACCCTCCGAACTGGAACATAAGTCATTAAGGTGATAGGAATAGGTAAGGAGGTCGATCCCTAGTGGTCTTGTTGGTTCAACCTATTTACCTATGCTTGCCTGGTAGAATAGAGTAGAAGTCCACTGTGTAGTACAGTATGCTCTACACAGTGGACTTGGACCAACACGGGGATAACTATTATATGATAAGTTAAATAATTTTATAAAAAAACCTAAACTCTTTGTTATCATTGACATAGAAAACCCAATGTGAAAGATATATTGTCATTAAACATTTCAAATTTAGTTTTTTGATAAAAGGTTAGGTACTCTAATACTAACATTATAAATAAAATATATCGAGCATAACAATTCAACATCGCTCATTTTATTTTTTTGTTGTGATTTAAAGCTGTATGAAAATAAAAAGCAGAATTTGAGCACAATTTTGATGTTTTTATACCCATGGAATTATACAAAAACAAGCTGAGCCTACAGACGTTGTCCTGTCCTATGATTTTTTTCATAAGAAACTTCTCTTGACTGTAATTAATACAACAAAAAAATGATTAGCAAAATCAGCCTATCCCTTCATTCGTGATGCAGGTATTCATTTATATATATATAAATAGTTCGGTATTTAAGCTATAAAAGATTAAAATATATAAAAGAGCTGAACGATTTTTAAAAGGTTGACAGCACAATGTTATTGAGAAACTAGCAAAAGAAATTTTAGCGACCATACATGTCTAGGACCGCACCAGTCTAATGAAATGGTTTCTCCCATTTCTACGTCACCATTTTCCAAAGAGAACATAAACACCGTGCATAAGGACGAAATAAGACTAATTTACGTTTATTCAAAAGTATGCCTTACTTTTTAAATGTTTACGAGCAATAATGCAACGTATATTTCAACTCCTCGATTCAAAACCCTAACATCAGGCGAACTGCTGCCATTCAACAAAAATATTTTAACAATAAAAATTTTACTTACATCCAGTACTCTTAGAGCTGACAACTTTGGCCACTCCATTCTCACAAATAATTTTAGGTCTCTCTGCTTCTCCAGCCACTAGCCTCGTAGGTTTTTTAACTTTTTTAATTTCCGCAGTATTTGGTATAGAACCGTTCACAGAATTCTGCTGTTTGATGGTATCTTTTCTGTCTTTTATATCTTTTTTAGTCAATAATTTAACTTTATCTGGAGCTACTTTGGGAATTATTAGACCGTCTGCTTTCGGATTGCCAATATGTTCTATACTTTTTCTAGGCTTCTTTTCATCGGTATGCCTTTTAGCCAATTGCCTGGCTTTCTTTAACTCTTGTTCTTGTTTCAGTCTCATTAAATTTTCATTAACCTTCGCAGTTCGATACATCTCTTCGTCATAAGATCTGTCCAGATTCAATGCTTGAAGTCCGTCTTCTAAATCGAGAGTCATTGGTTGATACTTCGATCTCTTTTCTTCTCTATCCAATCTATCTAGAGTTCTTGAATCTCTGTCTAACGATTGCGAAAATCCACTCTTCGAGTCACCTTCTTGGTTTTTACTTGACAGATTCCTAAACACATAATCCCAACTTTCATATGTACCCATGCCATCTTCTTTTGCTTTGCTTAGAGATGGTTGCGTATCAGATCTCGATAAACTTGGGATGGACATATCACTGAAGCCAGATTTTGATGTACTCCTTTTCGACCCATCATATTTACTCTTCCTATGACTTCTATCTTCGGGGCTTCTTTCGAATTTGCCATTCTCGTATACGGAAGGTCCATCTAGTTCGATAAGCTGCGCAGTAGGTACAGGGGGATATCGGTATTGGGGCATCGGGGGATATCCGTTGAGTGGGATATTTGTGGCGTGTTTTATTGGGGCATAAACAGGGGTCGGGATCATGTATGGTGCTTGAACAGGATAGTAATATGGGACTGGACCGTATGGAGTCATCATTGTGACTGCATTACATTGAGGAACTGTGACCGGTACTTCGTTATTCATATGTTGCACAGGGTACATCATGTTAGGTGGTAGCATGTTTGGCATCATGTAAGGGTTTATTACGGGTTTCACAGGCTCCTCTAGCAATTGTTCAGGACAACTACAGTGAAGGTACTGAGGGTCACTAATTCTTCTTTGGGGCTCCGAGGATGTAGCTGGCACATTAGAGTATATGTCTGCCTCTGTATGGGTAAAAGATTCATCATTATTTTTTAGCATTTAAAGATATAGGTTTACAATTCCAAGGTTATCAGTAGATCCTATTTTGCTTTGCACTATTTAAACTTAGTCTAGGTTATCTCTTTACACTCTCATAACCGAAGCAAAAAAAAGAGACGGAAAATATTTAATGCTATCAAATTCCTAATTTGAAATTAGTTTAAATCTACAGTACCTATAGACAAAAAGCCGTTCAAGTTACTAAGTTCTCGCTAAATTGACTTGATTAAAAGTGTTCCGTCTCTTTTGTTTTCCCTTCATTGAAAGGAGATAGCAATAACTTAAAATCGATGTCGCCATATAAAGAAGAAGTCAAGTCCGACACCGGACCGTAAGATCCCAGATGCAATATAAAATGGGTATAATATCAAAATATAGTGCGAACATACCCCTTGTGTATCCAGATAGTCGGGCCACAGCAAACGCGACAGCGGAAGCGTGTTTAACGCGATCTCGTGCCACTTCGCTCCAAGATACGCGACTTCCATTGCCCCACACTGATTCCCATATTTGCACCATTATCTAATGAAATCCACACTAGTATTACAATATGAAAATGTTAATGTTCATCCGGGGATCAATCATAAACGCCCTACGACTTTGACCGGTTGCGACATTTAATAATCAAACAGCTAGGTTTCAATTATTGTAAGTATTCACACACACACCACACACACATACACGCACATACTCACACACGAACATGTCAAACTTACAATACTTCTCTTTTTTGATGTGCTTTAGAAGAAGTGCAAAAAATTACTTGTCCTAATACCGTAACTTTTAAACTATTACCCAATAGCCACCTTCAAGATCAATCATCAGGTTCTTGTCATCAAGTCCTCGTCATCATAAAATATGAACAGATCTAGTTAGGGCTAATCGAATGAGTACAAACATGATCCGTCTTAACATTAATAAACACAGAGTAAAGTGCTTGAAGGTTCAACCTTGTATTCTAGTCTTTATTGCAACTATTACAGACTATAATATCAACTTAATTTTACTCCTACATTAGTCTATGTATACTTATAAGACGGGATGGGTTTGCCAGCAGTTATTCCAGGGTTACGTCTCCTATCTTCGAGCTCCATCATCAGACCAATTCCAAAATCCTTACTACAATACTGTCACACTTAAAACCTATCTTTGCCTTAACCGGAAACATTACTATTAGCCCTTTTTTAGAAATCCTATGCTGATTTAATACAGTCTTGTACTTAATCTAAACAGTGTTAAAGTGACAAAATTAAAATATATCCTTCATACAAATGTAAAATTAAAGTTATTTCAAAATTGTCGTATCAGTGTGACAGAGCAGTGTAAAGGTTATATATTAATAGCGGGCGCAAAATTATTGAGCCCGCTATTAATGTATAAAATCAATTGTAATTGTATCAACATTACCTGACATTCACAATGAGCAATAATAGCATCCCGTGAAACTGCAGCAGCCATATCGGGACATACTGGTCCGTCAAGCGCGAGCCGTCCACTGCCGATAGGTTTGTATCCCAAAGCTTGAAGAATACTCTCAGCGCCGCAAAGATTCGCCTCCAATTCATGCTTATAAAAACCCGAATAAGTCTGTAAAGAAACAGTCTTCGTAATAGATATAGATAAAAATAGGTGGAGGGGTGGAACCATCAGATCAGAGATCAGACTCTATTCCCGATAGGGACAGGCATTTGTGGGATACATTCATCTATTTCTAAGTGTTCTTAAAAATATATTACATTTATTCCGGTTTTTAAGTATGTATTTCAATCATTAGTATACAATGACAGTCTGTCAATACAAACACCCACAAAACAATTTTTTTTCGAGTAACGTAAGTTACATTACATTTACGGTCGCGGAATTGATTCCCGAGTAGGGCAAACACAGTGTAGTTTTTGATTTTCCAACTTATCACATTGTGAGATTAAGTGTCTTAGGATAATCGTGGATGCCTTGGTTGTTTGTCTGCCTACCTCTTCAGCGATATGGTTCAGTTCGGTCTTCAAGAATAGGGGTGAACATACTTATTTACAAAAAAACATAATTAGATTTTTTTTGTCACATAAACAACAACTTTGATTTTCATCACAGTTGTTATCTGGTTTCTTCTATAATGTTATGCGTTTGACTCAGTGTGTGGCCGCATTCCAATCAAGTGGTTAAGATTTTAGTACTATATAGAGATGTCACAACTGCCATTTGTGTGGTGTATGTGGAATAAAAAAAACCTAATTCTAATTCTATGCATTCTAGACTCGAGAGTAACAAACATCAATTTATCCTTCCTTTCGCATATAATGTTAAAATGCAACATGAAGACCAGGTAGGTAAAATCATTTGTCTTTTTTTCTTTATTTTTCTATAAAAAACAATGTTGCCAAGTATTGGATCTACACCCCGTTGTCGAAAAATTTAGATATCTCATTGTGGGACTAACAACTTCCGGTAAATTGTGAATGCCCTGGTTGTATCTCTGCCTCTTGCAACTTGCAAGGCTTACTGGCTTTCCAGAGAGAGCTGGGGTGCCTAAAACACTCACAACCGTCCATGTTGTTGTTTTTCATCTGTTATATATTTAATGCAAAAAAAAAAGAGAAATACATGTTACATATAGATAACAAAGATGTTAATCTTAACCATAAGCCCGAATCACCAAACTGAAGCACAAGAATAGCAGATTTTATAGTAGCAAAAAAATGCTTAATATTTAACAGTTGGTGTTCTGTAACTTATTGTCTCTTTTTGTTTTATGCTAGTAGCCATCGTCAAATCATGTCATCTTTACAATTATGAAGTGAGTACAGCTATATATTAAAATTTATATATTATAATTATAGTATATAAATAATACAAAACCTTACCCGTATAATTTGATACTCCTTTCTCCAAGGTTGGGCCAGGAGGTTGGCAGCATATCTTGCTATAGCCGCCCATCCTATACCAGCACGGTATGCACTGTAATCCGGAAGCTCATTAACGGTTTTCTGAAATATTTTACCAGTTTCCGCCAATCCAAACTTACATTCATGAGGAACTAGGGTCAAATATTCTAGTATGTAACCTGAAATCATAATTTATTCTATACTTAATATTAGCTTACAACCAATTAATATTGAAATTATATTTTTCCTTTCCAAAAATGTTTGACCAGTACAGCTACATTATAATCAAGTTCAGTAGACTTGTTATGGAAATTATTACTACCACCACCACCTTTTCCTGCTATAACTATGTTTATACTTTCCAATAAGGTAGCTAAAAAAATATCTTTTTTTTTATGATGTTGGAAGGCAAACAAGCAGACTGATTTTCTGCGTTGCCAACCTCAGGCCAGTACGTTAGGCCTCCAGCAAAAGTAAGTTAACTGGCTACCTCACCACAATCCACAATCCAATCCGGAACACGTCAACGGCAAGCATTGACGTTATGGCGGCAGGAATAGGTATGGCAGTGGTACCAATCCGGGTGAGTCGCTGCGAAAATCTACCGACTTGTAATTTAATCTAATTTATATAATTTTAATCTAATTTTCTTTTCAGTATACCATCCCCAATCAGTGCTTGCTACTACATCCATCCCTATTTAAAAAAAATACCTTCAAGCTTTTTCTTCTGTTGAAGTTTCTCAGGACTATCATCAATCTCGAGGTAGCTGTAGTGAGCATCTTCAATCCTCCGCCATAATGCTGGCAAACGATCTCTCAACACTGAATCTCCCATCCCAGCACAAGCACTCATTACCATCAGAACGTTACCTCTCTAAAACTCGAAATCTAAAACAATTAACATCACTAGTGTAAGAATTTTAAACTTCATTAAAAGAAATTACTTCAATAATCTTTCCCTCAACTTACAAAACTCTCAACTTTACAATCTTTTAAACAAACACCTTATTACCTGTCCATTATAGAGGTTCTATACAGTAGTAAGCATTATAGAGGTTGTCAGCATTGATTTGAACTAATCTGAACTGTAAATGTAATGAAATCAAATCAAATATTTTTATTTCACATTAACCTTACAAGAGGCACTTTTGACGCATCTATATTATACTAAATCTACCACAGTTAGTCTAAATTTTATAATAATCACAAGATAGAAGCTTTGTTTCCTCCAAGGTTACCTTTGTGTTTACAACAGTCTGGAACCATCTTTAGTTTGCATAAAGGTCTCAAATGTTATATAATATTGTTATCAAAATCAAAAAATGTTTATTCAATTCTTTTTTGTACATTAACACAATGTCGGACAATCGGAGTCTCCTTTTAAGTGCAAGCGTACTTGTGTTAGGTGACACCGCTCTTCCATTTAGAATATAAACATTAACGTTAAGGCTGGTTATACACTGTGAAATTTAATTTAAATACAAATTTTATAATGTTAGTTATTATTTCTCTTTTTTATATAAAAAATAATGTGTTTGAGCGTTTATGTAAGTGTGGTGTGTGTATGTGTGAGTGAGTGTGTGTGTGTGTGTGTGTTTCTGTGTGTGTGTTTCTGTGTGTGTGTGTGTGTGTGTGTGTTTCTGTGTGTGTGTGTGTATCTGTGTGCTAGTAAGTAGTATGTATACATTATTAAGAATATGGATGTGTATGCTACATGTATGTATGTTAGTGCGTTTATTTATCTAAGCTAGAATTATTTGCACAGAGATTCTACACTATTATAATTTTGTTTTTTTAGCCATGACGTTAAAGATGACTTGCATTCTTAAGACGACATAGAAAAAATATTGAGATTCTTATTTATTCTGTTATAAAGATATGCAGATTGAGCACAAAATTGTCTTCAGGCAAACATAGTTTTAGTACTTGAGATTGAAGCCACGTTATATTTCCTTTGTCCAACCAGGTTCCTGGAATCATATTCTAACGATTTGTGCAGTTTTAAAACCGTATTTCGAATATAAAGTTTTCTTACAGTAAGAAGATCACATAGTCCATATATACTAGAAGTCGGAAATCTAAATGGCTTAAAAGTCATATACATTAGCAATGATCTTTGAGATTTTTCTAATTCCAAGAACCTAGTTCTTGGAATTAGAAAGTGGCTGCCCCACCCCAAACTGGGATACAGTATTCAAGCACAGATTGGACAAGAGATATATATAATTGTGTCAATAAATTTTTGTCAGCTACATGTCTCATTGTTTTAAACAACCAAGTTAGTTTGTGTGTTCTGGTCATTAGTAACTCTAGATGAGGGTACCAGGATAATCGCTGATCAACTACTACACCCAAGTATTTTATATTATTAACTTTAGTTAATTTATTGCATGAACAATTATTACTATAGGTTTTACAGTTGTGGATCTTTAAAGTTAAACTTGTATTTGATTATGATTAATTGTAATTTGAAAAAGTTATAAAATTTGTTTTTTGAATATTGAGTGTGAGGAAGTATGATCTCAACCATTTAGCGAACCTAGCTAAGCCTTTTTCCGCAAATTGCCAGACGGAGTCCCACGAGTCTCCAGAGAAAACAATAGCTGTATCGTCGGCATAAGACTAAATTGTTCCATTTGTGAGTTTTATATTGCAGAGGTCATTTATGTATATCAGAAACAATGTTATCCTAATAAATAAAAAAAGAGTATGTAACAACAAACATCTACCATATCAAATATAGAAAAAATATCTGACTCTTATTGATGTACAAATAACTAATATATATACTAAATGTAAGATTTTTGTTAATGGTAATTTTTAGGCATTTTTCTAGAGCATTAGTTTTTCATACAACATATTAGAGATGTTCCTAATTTATGTTTATCCCTAGTTGAATTTAACAAAAACAAAACTCTGACACTGATGACTGAAAACTCAAGATTTAAAAAAAAGAGAGTTAAAAAAATTTGCTTAGTTCTAAATCAAAGCACAGAAGTAATGAATTACTATCACAGGACAAAACACAAAAGCATTGATTGATTAATCATTACACAACATATGATAGGGATAACCAAATGTAATTAAAAAACATTATGCTAGATAAATAATTAATTTTATAGAATAATTATTTTTTTTAATAACAATATTGCATTAAAATGTTACAAATACACTTTCCTAGATGCCAAAGATATCTCTTTGCCAACAAGAGGATTAGATTTAAACCCAGTTTTGTACAAGTAGGCTACCCTAAGCCTACTCTCCCAACTGGAATGTGGTACACACTATTTTTCCAAATCCAACAAAATTAACACAAATTTTATTTTAATAAAATCAGATTTTATTCAGTTTAACTGTTTTTTTATTTATTTCTAATACTCATTGAAAGTATATAATTTAATGTGTACAGACTCTATTGTATAAACACAATTAGATTAAATTTCAATGAAATGCCTTTATTATCTGCCATTGAAGTGTTAAGGGCAATACTCTCACATGAGTCATATCAAATTTACTTTATTTATATGGATGATAATTATTAGTGAATGTGTTGCAACTTCAATTTTTAATGAAGAGTGGGATTTAAAGAAATAGTTGGTGTTAAAATGCTCTGTTGGTTCAGACATGTAGAAAGTATGACAGAAAGACCTAGGTTAACCCTCCATGATCAAATAGCTTGGGTGTTATCTGAAGGTGGTGTCAAGTCTCTGAAACCCACATGTTTATATGAAAAGGGCAATTAATGTGGGGGAAGCCAGGCAAGTCTGCCAGGATTGTGAGGTTTGGCACTCAATACTCTCTGCCTACCCCGTAAGGTAAGGGACTTAGCATAAAGATAATATGTATGTATGTAACTTAAATTTTATAAATTTACAGCTTTAAATTTTTTGCCACTACCCAATGCTGGTCCTAAGCTTCGAAGTAAACTGCTTTACTTCACTGCAGCATGTAAGGGTGTAGATTTATGTCAAAACGTCATGAGTATGACTAACATAAGGTGGTAGGATGATGTAGGATAGACTAATTAACTAACACCCACTTAATTAAAAGACTTAACACCCCAATACTTTATCGTCAACACTCCATTGTCACTAAGAAATGTGTGTATTTTATTGCCATATGATCCTGTTGCCTTCCAATCTGTATATAGTGTAAGTGGCAGTAACATCTCTACAATGCAATAAAACCACCTTGACATGTTGTTTAGCACACAATAAAGTATATTCATTTCAGTAAATCTATGAACATATCACAATTTCACTCTCTTTTGGCCTAAATGTTAACAAGGGAAGTTTGTCTTTGGTACAAACTTATTGTGTATAATTCAATAAATCTCAGGCACTGAGTGGATTTGTAGACATTTTGTGCACACATAGTCTATAATTTAGGCTTAAAATCAGCTAGAAAATCTGGATTTCAGACAATTAGCTTGTTTGTAGTAAAATTCATTTAAGTACTTTGAGTGACATATAAAAATAATGAAAAATTTTAAATCATTTTATATCATCTAATAGCAACTTAACAATAGGTGAATCAGTGATAAGATTACATATTGATGGGATTATTTATATTATCTTTTTCAAGGTATAGGAGGAAGTCAAGAATATAAAACATATAATAGCTTTTTTATACAAAAGGATACAAGTATTTAATGTAATTACCTTTTACCTAAATAGAAAGTTGTCATGTCTTTTCATTGTTGGTACACGCACAATTCTCACTTTTCTATCGAACGAATAAATAATTAGATTTTGAGTCTTACCTTGCTGAGAGACATTCTGCTACGTCAAAATATATTTTAATATACAGAATGTAGAGCGGACAAAAATAGTACGCCAAAAATAACAAGGGATGTATCTTTTACACCAGAATAAAGTAATACAAAAGCTATTTACGTAATACCAATTGATTTATAGTAGAATTTGAAACTAAATAAGGTTTATACGTAATCAAAACACAATATAATATTTCTTTTTCTTACAAAATTACAGTAAATATTCTGAAATCTGAAGTGTTTTGACAATTAAGTACTGACATTTGACATTCAATGTCATTTTTCCTTTCCTTTTTTTATTTTTATTGTTTCTTTACTAGTTATTTTGCCTTTCTCTGGGGCCGGCTAAGGCTACTTTTAGGCCATGCTGCCATGTTTACTTTATAAGTCATTTTATACAAAGTCATGTCAAGGTCTTGAGTAAAGCGGTGGTTACTCAAGTTCATCTAGTAAGATTTGGTGGCAGCGAGGAAATACACTATACACTAATTTCCTAGTAATTATTTCATTTGTGCACTTTCACTGAACGAAATCGTACAAAATTCCACTAAAATTGACTAATTTCACTCAACATAAACACCAAATTCAATAATTATGAAAAAATTACGACCGTCTTCATTAGTTATAAAATTAAAATGCTGAACACTAAAAATTATGTGTTATGCCTTGAATAATTAAACCACAGCAGCCTTTAGGGGCTCAACGCCAGTCTAAATAAATTTATTTGCACAGTAGCCTGACAAGAAGCAAACGGCTTATATGGTATGGATGTATTTACAAACTCTTGGCTTAGATACACATAACACATTGTTGGTCAATTTCAAAGGGTTGTGGACTAATGCAGAGTAATCGTTGCCGCATACACACTACAGACGCGTACGTTTAATTTGCTACGAGCACCTAGGGCTATTGCCAACAAGCACACTATTTATATATTCACTTACTGATCACCTATTTCTTGTTAATATTTACGTAATAGCTGTATATTGTGCAGAAATCAACTGGAGCAGCCGTTAGTATCTTAATATCTATTTTAAGAAATTTGTCCGTACATGGGCCAGAACTAAAACAAACTGAACCAGCTTCCAATGAGTGGAAGTCTTCAGAAACTAAAGTATTGGCTAAAACGTTGGCTTACGTGATCAGCGGCCTTTAAACGAAGCTGGTACCTATTATCATATAATAAATGTAATATAATATAAAAATAAAAATATAAAACATAATGTCTCATAAAATTTCAAATTTCCTATTATTTAAGGATGTTGTCGCTATATACACTACGTTTTACTATTTAAATTATCTGTGAAGTAGGTATTAAGAGTACTGTAGTCTTTGGAAGTACCTACTAAACTAATGAGTATAATAATATACCTATATACAATGTGCTAAACAGGTACTAAACTGACATGAACAATTACTTTACTCCTTGAAACTGTTTTGAGGTTGAATATTATTAAATAAAATCATGAATAATTTCTTATACAAATTATAAAGACATAATATGTAATTGCTTCATTCGAACTTTTACTTCAAAGTCTACGGTATTTTATTCCTAATCACAAATTAAAAAGACATTATTAAGATGGAAAGAATATGGAAAAAATACAGTACTCTAATCATAGATTTAGGATGTATCATATATCCTAAATCTACGACTCTTGTTCTAATTCCATTGACTCTAAGTATACCTATTTCTATGTCTAATCATATCTTGAATCCTCAAAATGTTGTCACAATTGTACGGGAAGCAGCGACTTTGTCGTCAGTTTACGGAGAGTTAAAATAAGATCTGACTATGACGTTGAAGATCAAATACTACAGTAGTAGCAAAGAGTTTAAGTATTTTCCGTGAGTAGTAGTATCGATTAGGTACAATTCCTGTCGACTTTGAATCTCGTGTCACCCGTCTTTTTCAATTTACTTGTCTTATTCATAGACTTAGAATGGTGTTATGTGACAATGCTGAAAACTTTTAAATTTTAAAACTCTGTTATCTTTTGTTATTTTATATTCTTAAGTTTGTTGTGGCTATTTTCTTCTTACTTTTGTTGTTACGTTTTTATTTTTGTGCCACCTTGTGCTGGTGCCTGGAGTAACATTTCAAAATGAGTATCCAGCTAATATGATTTGCTATTTGTTTTATACAAATTGATAATAAATGGTAGGTACATGAAAAAAATCAACAATGCTCAATTCATAATATTTAATGTAAAATTGAAATAAATTATAACCTCATTAGATGCTTTGATGTTTTATTTCATTACTTTATTTATTTTGACACACTGCGATAATTTCCAATTTTCAGTTTTTAGTTAATTTTATTTTTTGCAAATTTAGATGAAAACTTGGCTGACACGCCAACTATGTTTGCTTTAAAAAATGTTAGCAGTATTTTTTTAACGTATTACGGTGTATTTATCACACAATCGGGTTTTTTCGTGTGTGTCAACTAAATTGATGCAAAATCTAATTGTTACTTTTTTCATTTTACGTACCTACATATTAGATAGTTCACAAGGAGACCAAATGAACTTCATGCATATTTAACTCGTTTTATAATATCTGACATAAATGTACGATAAGTCACATGAAACGACTAATTTGCGAAGTTTTGGTGCTGGTGACGGTCACCATGACAGACCATTCGTATTCGAATAAACTAAAATATACTGTTATGGTAATAAAGTCACCAGTGTGCGAGTAACCTTACAACGAAAATCAAAAATTTGTCCTTCTTAGTGTGTGTGTGTGTGTGTGTGTGTGTGTGTGTGTGTGTGTGCGTGCGTGCGTGAGTGTGTGCGTGCGTGCTTGCGTGCGTACGCGTGCGCATGCGTGTGCGTGTTTGTATGCGTGTGCATGTGCGTGTGCGTGTGCGTGTGCGTGTGCGTGTGCGTGTGTATGTGTAAATATAATACTACAGACATGATTATTTTATTTAAAATGTCACCAGATATCGGTAGTTTCCATAGGTTTCGAAAACCGGCAGAGAGGAACCTCTTTTCCTTTTTGGACAGTTACCTACGCTGAGTTTTATCAAAGTTATATTTTACTCTTTGCTTGATTGAGTACAATCTGTGGCTTGAATCTCGCCACAAATAATAAATACTTATACAAAGGACACAAGTTCTTTGCAAATTACAAATTATAAAATATGTACTACTACTACGTACAGTTCAAAAATTATAAAGACTTATGTACAAGTAGGTACTCACGATTAAGTACCTACTACCAAAGAGCAAAGTAACTGTCCATAAAAGAAGGTACTACAGGGGTACCCACTACTAATCCACAGGTTACTTGATCATAGGGGTGTTATTTCCTTTATGGACAGTTACTTTACCCTTTGGGTGTAATCTGTGATGAATCCTGTGATCAACCTGTGATCTAATCTGTATTAGAGTATTGTAGACTTTGATCTGTATCCTATTACTACATAATCTGAGATCTGTATTCTGTGCTCGTCCTGTATAGGTATCTTATATTGACCTATTTCTATGGTATATTATTATATAACGTGTAGTTCTCTTACTAGTCTGTGATTATTATACTCAGTTTAAAACAACTTTCATATAAAAAAATAAGTTTGCTATGATTTTTATTCGCCCAAATCTTATGAAACTAGTTGCCTTATAAGTGAAGGCAATATATAATTTGAAAGTAAGGCCTTTAGACTTACTTTCAAATTATACGGGTTATAATTTTTCAAGTAAACTTTATACAAATTCGGGTTTGCTATATATCTATGGAAGTCCTGGCTCTTATTACAGAGTATTTATATACTCTTTGATTATACCTACTCTTTGGTGCTCACGATTGCTCACATATATAATATATATTAATATTATATAATTATATTAATATCATATTATTATACTCGAGTTTTGGTACCATCGAGAGAAAAGATGGTCGAAGCTTTTTCATAATTATTGAATTTCGTGTTAATATTGAGTGAAATTAGTCAATTTTGGTGGCATTTTGCACAATTCTGTTCAGTGAAAGTGCACAAATGAAATAATCATGAAGAAATTAGCGTATCGTATATTTCCTTGTTGCCGCCAAATCTCATTACATGAGCTTGTGTAAAAAGGCCACCGCTTTACCCAAGAGCCTGACATGACTTACTGACGACTTATGACTGATAACTAATTATAATTGAAATAAAATTTTATGCAAATTTCTACTTGACTAATGGAAAAACACTAATGAATTTGCCAAAACCTAAAGAAGAAGTATTATACTCTTTGACAGTTTGTTTTTATTCGCTTAAATTATATGACACTAGTTGCCTTTTAACTGAATGCCTTTAGACTTACTTTCAAATTATACGGGTTATACCTTTTCACCATGTTATGTCAAGTGACATGTGTCACTTTAAGTCAAAGAGTAAAGTAACTGTCCATAAAGGAAAAGAAAAACCTCTTTGCCGATTTTCGAAACCTATGGAAACTACCGCTATCTGGTGACTGATTAATTAAAATAAATGTTTCAGAGCGAGTGTATTTATTATATTTACACACACATTAAGAAGGATATATTTTTTTATTTTCATGGTAATGTAAGGCTACGCGCACACTGGTGATTTAGTCATCACCACAACAGTACATTTTATCTAATTCATGTGAAAATTTTATTTGAATAAGAATGTAATGTAACGGTGATCATCACCAGCACGCATAGCCACACCACATCGTCTCAAATTAGTCAAGTCTTTTCATGAAAAGATCACATTGATTTTTCGTACATTTATGTTATACATTACAAAAGGAATTAAATAAGCATCAAGTTTAGTTTGTCTTCTTCTGTAACATGTAACTAAAATAAAAAATTAAAAAAATTTAAACTAACGCAGTGTGCTTTTAAAAAACATAAGGAAATAAAACATAAAAGCATGTGATGAAGTTTTAATTTATTACACATTTACATTAAACATCGTTTATTTCTCAGGTAAATCCTACTATTTTTCCTGACATACAAGTTTGTTTGCATTTAAAATCAATTTATATAAAACGAAGTGGGAAATCGTGTCAGTCGTATATCCATTTTGAAAAGTTACTGCCCATGAGCTATGACTTACAGGGCGTGGAACTGAATGCGTGTAAGCACCTAAAAGTTACAAGATATATTAATAATAAGCAATTGCCGTTTTCTAACAACGCTTTCCCCGTGTTGGTCAAGGCTCCTTTGCAGAATACACCATCTGTCTTACTGTCAGACTGCTCGTGAAAGGTGAGCATAGGCTTACCGTCACTAACACCGTAACATCTCACTAGATGGTAGATTTTCGTAACGACTCGCCCGGATCGTTACCACCACCTTACATATTCCTGCCACCATAACGTCAGTGCTTGACGTCGACGTGTTCCCGTTCGGAGTATAATGTAGCTGGTAAGCTTACTTTTGATCAAGGCTTGACATCCCGGCCTTAGGTTGGCAACTCACCATCACCACCTTTGGTGTTACTAGGCGGCGTCAATTTTTTATCACAAGGAAATCCGTCTGCTTGTTTGTTTGTTTCAATATGTTCCAAAAAACTAATATGAAAATCAGTTAATTATCAAATGCACTCCCGTAACCAAGAAATACAAGCTATTTACCCCAACTTCATCAGCGTAGAATATATTTTCATACAAAATATCATAATACTATTACTGTCCGTACTAATACTTTAAATTCGAATATATATATTGTGATATATTGACTAAAACCCCATTATTATTTAATAATAAAATAGAGTTATGGACTCTGGACTCAATAAACCAAAAACGGATGCAACACACTAATGTAGTAATATTTTAATACACCAAACAAGAAACCTCGCAAAGATGTTTTGAACTTTTAGACGTTCGTTAGCCAATCACGCTTATCTTTCTATCTTAGACATGTCTTAAAATCTGATCCGATTGTCCTAAAATTTGGCTTAGGAGCAGTTTTACCAGAAGTGCAGTCACAGAAAAATAAGTAGGAAATGATACAGTTTAATTAAACGTGATAATTAAACGTGAGTGTTTTTAAAATGTTCTCCCAGGTGGCTCACTAATCTACAGACGCGGGTGAAAGGCCTACAATATACTGATGTAGTTATTTATGTAATAAAAACTTACTAAGTTCATCATATCCGAAATCACACCTCGATTTTAGTTTTCCAACCATACACTTTATGGTGGAACAAGATTTAAAACACAACAACAAAAGCAACAAGAAAATAGCCACCAAAAATTAAGAATATGAAATAACAACAAAAAGATAGCAGAGAAATTTTAAAATTTAACAATTTTCGGAAATGTCACATTTGACAAGAAACTTTAAAAAGATGGGTGCACAGACCAACTATAGTACTCCGATAATAAATCATACAAATTCTGTGGGACCAAAATGTCTAACAGCGCCATCTCTTGGTTCCCACAAACATACTCAATGCAACATGTGATTTTAGATTATTATTGAATACATTTGTACACGTGACGATTTGTGTTTTTCATGATATATGTATTTTTTTAATAAATAATATAGTTTCAGAAATCACTGCCAATCAAGAAAGTAATTGGCATGTTGCCGTATACTTGTTTTTCTTTCGTTTTTTTATATTTTTAGGTAGTGCATGATTAATCTCATTAAATGAAAACTTACTTACCGTCTTAATAAAAAATCTACGTTAAGAAAACAACAAAAAGGCTAAATCTCTATATTTTTTGGTAATAATTTATATATTATAACTTAATGTTTGTGGTTTAAATCTTATAGAAATCGATGGTATTTAAAACTATGTTTTTTTTCTATAACATTTAATCTTATAGAAAAAAAAATTAAATACCATCGATTTTCAACTAATAGTTAATGCCTCTACAGACATTCGGAAACCAATTTTTTTGAGTGTATGATGTACAGAAAATTGTCTGCATCAACCTGCCTCCAACTTTAAATATTCACACCCATTATTATTATGATATTAATTATGAATGAATGAATAAATACACTTTATTATGCACCAAAATTTACGAAATAATACACGCTGCTCCACTTATAATATTTAGCTTAGGTGCACAAAGGTGGTCTTATCGCTTCAGAGCGATCTCTGTCAGATAACCTTAGGGTTAAGGTTATTTAATTTTCAAGAAAAAAAATTGGTGATGTTCAAGATATGCATGCATTTGTGTTTTAAACATCGGTGTAATTTTATCAGTGTCACCCACACTTCATTAAATTTGTTCCAGTCTTTATTTAAAACTACTGTATATTAGCAGATATATATCTCTGGTATTAGTATTACTGGCGTACACGATATTGTGGGGTTAGACCAATTTGTGTAACTTTTCCAGGGATAATATATTTTGTTTTTTGTTTATTTTTCAGTCTGTGATTTTTTTCACTTTTTTACTATTATTTGGTAGGTAAGTTACGTGTCGAAATCTACAACACTTTTCGTCTAAAAAAGTGTTTCTCTTAATTACCAATAGAGGTGTTGTCCAAAGTTTTTATACTAATAATTTACAGCGACAGTAGCTAGTACAAACTTGATAAGACATAAACTCATGGTAATGGCTCTGTTTCGCAAATTGCAAAATGTGTACTTTTTACAATAGTTTCCGAATTTAGCCACGTCTTTTTATTTTCTATGAGTTTAACTCCATCTCTCGGGTCCAATAGAAATTACTCAAACAGTCTAATGGTAAGTAACAATGACGATAACACCTGCGGGGTTAGAATGAACACCGTCGTCTTGACATGAACGTTTCGTTTTGGCCCGCATTGAAATGTCAAACTCAAAAAACGTAGAACATCCATGCAAAACAAAACGTGACGTCGGCGATAGACGATAGTACGTCATGAAACGTTAGCGAATGAATGACATTGTTAGAAATTCGTAGAATAACGTGCCCAAAACTAAGATTTGAGAGACGAATTCGTTTTGGAAACAAAACGAACGTTCGTTTTGCCTGCGATCGCCTTGTATGCCACGTTTCTAGAACTAATCTTATTGTCAGTCGCGTTTCCCGTATGTTTCATATTTATTATTCATGTAATTTTAAATTACTAAGTATTTCGTTTTGATTACATTTTTGTTTTTTTTTCTTTATTTTCTTGTTTTCTTTCTTCTCATTACGTTTTTGTACTATGTACGAGTTATTTTTTTGCTCCTCCAGTTTTCTATCTTCTGCAATAACTCAAAAACTCAATATTGAGTATCACGAATTGCTACTTATTTTATTTATTTTTTTATGCTATTGGAAGGCAAACAAGCAGACGAATGTCCTGATGGTTAGAAATTCACGCCGTCTAGAGAGACCAAAGGTGGTAGGTAATGGTGCATTGCCAACCTGGGACCGGAATATTAGTCCTCGAGCAAAAGTAAGCTTACCAGCTACCTTATCCTCCGAACCGGAACAAGTCAACGGCAAGCAATGTTTGATAAATTTGGACTTTTTAAGTAGGATACTTACAAACTCTTTGCTACAATAACTATAATCTCGGGCTAATGCCAGATGTTTAAAAAAAGAAATTGACGCCAAGCCTTTGACACTTTTTACGTCGTTTCCATACAGACAAACTTCAATTTTTCCAATCAATTTCGATCATTGTTCAACGTCTGCACGATATCGCTTGAAGTCTTGATTATTCTAGCTTTTTAAGAAACGTTGACGTTTTGAAAGGAGACGCATCGTCCAAGCGAAACGACGCGATCGTGCTGAGACGAAAGTGTTCATTCTAGCCCCGCTGGATATGTGTGACACGAGATTGAAAATTGACAGTAATCATCACTATAAATAATATACTATAACCATCACTGTAGTCTTTGATCTTCGACGTCACAGTCAGATGTCATTTTGACTCCGTCATCTGACGATAGAGTCGCTGCTGTTCATATTATTTTGACATTATTTTGACTGTGCACCCATTGCTTTAAGTACCTAAACTTTATGCAAATTCGGGTTTGCTATGTATCTATGAAAGCCCCGCCTCTTATTACGTATGTAGTATTTATATACTCATTACCAAAGAGTATATAATCACTACGCTCATTACTCTTTGCTCTTTGATTGCTCACGATTTGCAAAAATGGTCAATGAATTGTTTCCTAAATTTTATTAATTTTCTATTTCAGCATTATATTTTCAATTACTTAAAATATAAAATAATATGAATAACATTTTATTTGTTGATAATGCTAGACAAGATGAAATAGAAATGTTTTATGAAGTAAGTCGTTTTATGTTTGAGGCAAAATTCACGTTGGCCAGGCAAAATCTAACAAATAACATTAGGAATGTATAACTTACAATATTCGTGTAAATACGGTTACAGCTGATTGTAGCCGGCAATTTGTATTTCGTAGTTAATTATTACGTAGATTCAGTGCAGGCGCGTCCCCACAGCCAAACTAAGCGACTAACGGCCAATGTTAATGTATCTCAATCTAATGGATTTCAAGCAATCTAGATAGCTACGTATCCGCCGGCCTATCCTATACCTCATTCCCATATTTATCCTGTGCACAGATATATTATTGGCAAGTGATAACATAAAAATGGATCAAAATATCAATCTTGGACAGCGAGTTTTGGATTAGGATTGATTATTAATATTGGCCGTAAGTAAACTTGGATTTGGGGGGGCCAAAATATTACGGGCGACAGGACGAGAACGAATCTTTGTAGAATAGCTAAATTATGAAACAGTCAATTCTGAATCAAGTTATTTACTTAAAGTAAAAACTTTATTGAAACAATATTACTATTATTATTTTAAATATTCATGATGAACCACAAATGCTGTTAAAATAAAATATAAATAAGAAAATACAGTGGGGCTATTCAGTATCTTTTTAGTGATGAGGACTGGGTAAAGTGTATATCAAATACCTAGCTGTCAGATGTGTTTTGTATTTGCTATCTCCATTGTATTTCTGTTGGTCACAGGAGAAAGCATATACAAAATACGTCATTTGACAGCTCAGGGGCAGCTCTAGCTTGTGTGGCGCCCGTGCTAAAATGCTGTGAGCTGCGGCGCCCCCTGAGACGGCGGCGCCCGCTTGCATTGCACACCCTGCACTGTAAGTTAAGCCGCCCCTGCCAGTGATCATCACTATAAAAAAATCGGTACTGAATGGCCCCGCGGAAGGTGTAGAATAACGGTCACGTAAAATTAAATATTGCTGTAATACAAAAATACGTGAAACTTATTCAAAGTAGTCTTAATAAACCAAATAAAGTATAAAATCAAGTTTTGCAACACAGTCTCAACTGCCATACTCGCTACTCCCAAGAGTACAGTTCCTCACTGCCAAACTTATGGATAATGAAAACTGAAAAAAAATATAATCCATTCGATTAAGATCTACAATAGATTAATTCATTGGTTAGGTTCACCGAAACGTTCATTTTCGACCACTCACGGATGGGCTTTGCTTTTTTGTGGACGAACAAGCCGAGTATTATAATATATTCGACTTGGATTTACCACAATGTCCCACACAGTCTTTCCCAAAATCCTCGACTTAGTGTTTTGTTTTGATAACTGGAAAAGGACGATTCTGTGTCTTACCGCTCGGTGTTAGTCGCTGCGCGAAAAGTGGTCTGCGTCGCCAAGACTGTGGCAACTTTGTGGTGTGGTATGTGTTTACTTATAAGTGAGGCTCACATTTGCCATCGTTATGGCATTGGCGGTATCCTTAAGAAAGCGACGAGTCTGCAAAACCTGGGCCAACTGGCCCGTTGTTCACCAGGGTGCCACATTTGGTGGGTCTGCTATTCTGTCTCAGTAGCGTTGCGATCATTCTTTTAAATGTTGCACCATGGTAGGCAAACCGAGATTAGGATACAATCACAGCAACTAGAGATCGCGATTGCGATTTATAGGTATCTACCACGGACAACTGTACGCATGAATCTTTTTTAACGACTTGACTTGAATGAAGGTCGAAAAGATATGTACGCCGTCTATGTACGTTCTAGTAAGTTAAAATTGTTCTGACACCATGTTTTTCAATTGGAATGTCGAAAGACATCAACCATACTCTCCCGACCCTACTCCAATAGATTCCTAATTATTTCGAAATTTGGATCATTTCTTGCAAAGGAAAAACTTTATTGATTCCCATTCGAATGGCTCTTTTAGTTAAGGGGTCATTGAACAATGAGATTCCAAAAGTTCATAGATAACAATGGTTCAAACTTTGATAAAATAAATATGTTACAAAACATATTTATTTTTATTGTTCCTCCCATACAAAATGCCAATTTCATATGTATACAGGACGTCATGTATAGTAGGTATAAAAAAATTCATAAAATTAATATTTTTATAGGCTTGCCAGAAACAAAGAGATTATTATAGAGGCTATGCGAAGGCCTACCATCCATTGGTATACTTTAAGGAGCCAAACTACATGGGGCAATGCCCCCAAGAAATGACAGTGTAAGATTTTCACTAATATTTGAAATGTGGTATGTACTTACGCACGCACGTACAAATACGCACACGCATGCATACAGACACATGTGTGTCTGTGTCTGCACTCACGCAAACAAAGACACACATACACATACAAGCGCACGCACTCACGCACACACACCGTTTCCGTTTTCACACCATTCCGTTGGGGATTAAAGATTTTAAGACTTAAGATAGAATTTCAGTTTTCAAGATTTCGATGATGTTCGATGGCAAAATTGGCAACCAAATGTGATTGTTAAAGCTAGTCCTTGTTTTCAGGGCCTACTTGTCATTTCCCACGTCTCACGTGAAGTACAAGCAGCCTGTGGTTCTGCCGCACGATACAGGACGCACGAGTGCTATACCCGCCCTACCTGAACGCACCCTTGCTGGAAGATTCAATAAGGCCGCTTGTAAAGCCTTCGTCAGATAAGCTTTTTTACTGATTACACTGGGACTTAAAATTCTCTGTAATGTCACCATATAAAACATGATCTGTAACTAAATATTACGTATATTTTTTTTACATATTAAATGTATTTCCGAATGGCAAGAAGTCAAAATGTTGGGCACAAAATTTATATCAAAGTTATTAGGCACATTGCGGTAAAGTGGACAAACTAAGACTATTTATTCTGTCTCTTCATTTTATTATAAAATGCTGCATAAGATTCTGCAATCTGGACTTATGTCTATCTTATGTCTTTTGGACGTTTGTGATTTTATGACATATAGAATAGAATAGAATAGAATTTATTTTTATTGACATTCACCTTACAAGAGGCACTTGTGACGAGTCTATATAATACTAAAACTACCACCGGATCGGATGGCAGATAGCGAAAGATACCAAATAAATTTATTTACATTGAATATTATGTATGAATATATGATTTACAATGAATTTTACTAGATTATATTACTAGCCTGTGTGGTCTAGCGGTCCGGGTGTTGGACTTGACTGCATGAGGTCCCGGGTTCGAATCCCGGGTCGGCCAATAAAAAAGAAAATGGGATTTTTCCAATTTTCTAATAAAAAAAATGTTGGTCGGGATTGGAAATGGGCCCGGTTGGCGATAGGCTTGCCACCTATCACATTGTGGGACTTAGTGTCTTCGGCTAGTCGTGGGTGCCTTGGTTGTACCTCTGCCTACCTCTTCGGGGATATGGGCGTGAAGATACTTTTTTTTTTAAATTACTAGTTGTATCGACCGCCAACTAGCCTAAGGCTTAACGTACGCAGGCAATTTGTGTGATGGAGGACCAGATTTAGAGGTCTGGGAGCCTCGGGACAACAAATAATTGGAGACCACCTGGCCTGGCTTTCTTTCCAAATAGAATGTACAATTGTTTAGCTAAATTTTCTATTATTTTTTAAGAAAAATATGTATAATCATGTTCGCACAAAACACTTTAGGTAAGGTAAAACTGTGAAAAAAATATAAAAGGAAAAGATGTTTACCGCCAAGAATTAAAAAGTTATTTAAACGAAGTCTCTAGTGTTGTAGCCCCTCGTTTGTCGAGGCCTCGTGGCCTTAACCCTGGTTGCCCTGCCCTAAATCTGGTCCTGGCGATGAAAAGAGATGTCTGTATTTCTGGGTCTGGGTTTTTATTGAATTTATACTGATGTTTATTTAAGTATTTCTATGTACTCGTATTTATCAAGTAGATCGACTAATCTGTCGGTGAGTCACTATAAGTATTCTTGCTTGTGGAAACCAAAGACCCTATATAAACACACCTGCAACAGGCTTTATGGTGACAGGAATAGCTAATAAGCACGGAAACCAAGGTAGGTAATCATCACTTTTTTCATTAACTTGGTAAGATTATTTTATCGATGAGCGAGAATTTTAGTAAAAGTAGTTTTTAATAAAAGATAAGAGTTAAAAAATTATATCAGATCATTCGTTCATTTAATATTCTTCTATAGTCTGTCCCAAACGCACAGCAAAAACCATAACTGAATTAACCGTTAGTGCCGAACGAAGGAAATAGCGTAGTTCATACAAATAATACTACATTAAATTTTACGAAGTAGTAAGTTTCATATTAAAATGAGAGGTGAGCGTCGAGTTCATCCAGCAATGTCAAACATTATATGATATGACTTTACAATTCACAGCCTAAAATAAAACGAGGTGGCAAATTCTGGTAGCCTTGATACAATAAGCTTGAATTCGCTTAGTCCTATAGACCCGCTGGTGTCTAAATTTGTTTCTTTCAATATCTGCAAGCGAGAATTATTTTGTTAGATGATTATATCTCAATATACTTTTCCCTGTGTTATCTAGATTGAGTAAAATAGAGTATACAGCATGTGCATCTATGCCAGGTAGCCCGTAAGAGGCGAGCATAGGATAGGTCAGTTTCAATAAGGCCACTGGCAGTAAAGTTCTGTGCAGCAACTTACCTACCGCCTTACCCATTTCTGCTACCATAATGATTCTATCATATTTCGGTCCGGCCGACAGACTTGCTCAATTAGCCTACCATCCCGGTCACTGAACAGCACCGCATGCATAACATATACGGTGTCTGTAGGCCACGGTTTTCTCTTCTTCACGGTTTTCTGGAGACCCATGTGCTTGTTCACTGATCACGCATATCAAAACTAAAAAAATACCATTCTATTTCCAGACCCAGCAAAAGGATGAGTTTCTTAAATAAAAAGCTTTACTCAGTGCATGCTTCTAATTCAGGCAGGAAATAAGAATTATGAAATTAAGTTGTGTACTTATCGTGACTATAGTTATCAGAAACCTACCGTTGCTGCAATTCACTAAGGCGAGTTAACTTAAGAGTATACATAAAAATCGAATAATTATTTGCGGTATTTTATATGATCAAATGAACATCCAAATAAAGTTCGGTCAATACTTTAAGAGTCACTTCATTCGAAGATAGATTTAAGATTCAATACAGTAGGATTACTCTTGAATCTCTAATTCGTGCAAATTGGAAATTTGAATCGGATATATCATTGTAGGTGCTCTTGAATACAATACTGGCGAATAATAAAAATTGAGTTAATATGCAATTTTTCGTTGATTTTTTTGGAGCTTAATGTTAATTATTCGCTAGTTCTGTCTACTGGATTTCAATCACATTAAATTGACATTCAAGAGGATCTACAGGGAGGTAGTCACTCTATAATAAGAAGCGGTTTTGTTAATAACTAATGAAAATGAAAAACTGACCTTTTCAGAAATCTTAACTTTGCTTGTGTTGTCAAAATTATTAAGACGATTATTCGGAGCCCAAGTTAAACGATCCAAAATATCGTTAATATCTTTGGCTGATATTTGGTTGTCTCCGTCTATGTCTGAAATAAACGCTTAATTCAAAAAAAGACTCGTCGGACGTCACACAGAAAGTAGCAATCCGTACTTACTATAATCTATAATCCGTACTTAATATAAATGCGAAAGTGTGTTTATTTGTGCATTTGTCCATTCACATCGTTTAGAAGATTGATTATAGGGCATATTCTTTGTGCATGAGATAGGAGGCGGGATATTGATACAGTAAGGTTACTCTTAAATGTTTATTTCTGACAAATTGGAAACTGGAATCGGATATATGTGTATGTTGTTTTAGCTGCTCGTGAACAAAATACTAGCGGATTATTATAAATTTAAAAAAAAGAAATATCTTCACGTCCATATCCCCGAAGAGGTAGGCAGAGGCACAACCAGGGCACCCATGACTAGCCGAAGATACTAAGTCCCACAATGTGATAGGTGGCAAGCCTATCACCAACCGAGCACATATCCTATCCCGAGCAACATTTTTTTTATTAGAAAATTGGAAAAACCCAATTTTCGTTTTGTTGCCCGACCCGGGATCTCATGCAGTCAAGTCCAAAAACTGAACCGCTAGACCACTGCGACTGTATGAGATTCGTTGATTTTTAGGGGACTAAATGTTAATAATCCGCTAGTATTGTGTTCAAAAGTACTTAAAATGACATATCCGAATTTAATTTCCAGTTTGCATGAAATCGAGATTCAAGAATATCCCTAATAAGTAGTTCATTTTTAAATCCCGACGGGCACCCACGTTGGATCTGATTTTTACGTCCCCAATAATGGCATCAACCTACATAAAATGTAATTGGGGCCATCTCGTATCCATTAGCTATATTTTATGAAAAACGGGTTGCACTCCGGGAGTGCCGGCAGAAGCGAAAACCTGAATATTAACGTTGTGCATTTTTGATGTTTTGGAATGGTTAGGGAATAATTTTGCACGAATTGCTTTAATTATCAGTATGAATGTACTATACTATTTATATGGTAGAATACAGTATTCATTTATTGCGCTATCGTACACAAATATGACAACAAGAACATTCGCGCAAGCCCGCCTTACGAATTTTCAGGTCACGTGTCCTGACGCGAGATTAGAAGTTTTTACCCATTCCAAAAAAGTGCGCAACGCCGTTAAAGAAGTTTTCACTTCAAAAAATCATAAAACTGCGGTGTAGTAATTAAATTGTTGCAGTCAGTATTTCTTTGCAGTTTTACTGCGCTTAAATCTTTTAATTATAATACCTCCACACTTGGATCTCTGTTAGTCTAAAAGTTGACTAGGAGATAATACGTACTTACAGCGTATATTTTCACCTTTTTAGCTCGCAATCATTCATTTATATATAATTACATTTAAATAAATAATAGATAATAAACTCACCGTATACTCTAAAAGCCCAAACCGCTTTTACCTCTGCGGGACATTCAGGACTCATTGCAGAACATAAATCAATTAAATCTTCAAATGAAAAAGAATCGTCTTTTTGAGAAGAAAATACATGGAACAGACGATCTTGAAACGGGTTATTCTGAAAGGTAAACATATCCGAAGATTCTAGTTAGCCTAAGGATGGGACGACTCACCTACTGGTGGTGACCTAGTAGCTTAGGTGAATGTTTTATTCCACATATCTTATGTCATAATAATTAGGTGATAGATTACTGTGTAAAAGCTCACCGCCTGCGCGGCAACGCCTTGCGCATTCCTGCCGCCATAAACCAGTACTGACTCAGTACTCGTCATTGTAGGGCAGCCGGTAGCCTTGCCCACGTGGTCTAAGATCTCAGCCATAAGTCAACGAAGCACTATTAGAATTTAAAGTGCGTATAGGCGATAGTTATTTCTTACCACCGCTTGCTTGTTCGCTATCTTATAATATAAAAAAAGAAGATACGCCTGACGGGTTTTTTTATGGCAGCGAAGATGCACATAACTTTCTGACTCTAATGGTACCAGACAGCCGTGGCGTATAGACGCCATATATGTTATAGGTATATTAGAACCGATTCGCAAGTCTGAAAGCAACTAACTATACCTACCCTCTGATTGGAACATGACATCATCATTATAGCAGTAGGAAAAGGTAAGGTGGTGAATTCCTGCATGGTCAAGTTTCTGCACAGCTCTCTAACACCAGCCAGCGGTCTAGTTAGTAATGACCAATTTATTCTATCCTCGCCTCTATGAGTTGCCAAGCAGATAGATGGATGGTCTATACCACACTCAAAAATAGATAAAAATAAAATTACCGAGGGTTCGCGACTCACGTTGCCTGCCGACAGGGTTCGAGTTTGATCCCCGACAGCTGACATATTTTTTGTGATGGGTAGAGGGCGGTTTACTTACCTGAATAAATAGCGTCGCTAGTGTGACGTTTAGTGTTGCTGAGTCAGAATTTTACCTAGAAAATTACGATATGTAATCCATACTAATATTATAAATCCAAAAGTCTGTCAGTCTCTTGCTCTTTCAAGACTAAACCAATGTACTGCTTTTAATGAAATTAGATATGCATATAGCTTAAAATCTGAGTTGAAAGGTTGGCTAATATTTTTCTTAAAAATCGACCTCAAACGACTATAATAGAGGTGAAAGTAACAATTCTATGCTGTCGACGTCGCGGTCAAAAAGCTAGTAATTACAAAATTATACAAAAAAACGAGGGGTTGCACTCCGGGAGTGCCGGCAGAAGTGAAAACTTGAATATTAACGTTGTGCATTTTTGATATTTTAGAATGGTTAGGTAATAATTTTGCACAAATGCTTTAATTATCAGTATGAAAGTACTATCATTCATGCACAAATAATATTTTTCATATCTTCTTCTACTTCTTTTATAAATATGGCTTTCGATCGTTTTTCACGACCAAAGAGTAAAGTAACTGTCCATAATGTTCACGACTACTTTGCCAATGTCAAGTTAGTTAATTCTTATACTGTATATATATTGTATACAGTCATTAGTCACTATGTACAAAGTCATGTCAGGTCAGGGTCTTGAGTAAAGCGGTGACTTCGTTAAAGTTAAAGCTCAAGCTCATATAGTGAGAATTGTCGGCAGCGAGGAAATAGACGATACACCAATATCTTCATGATTATTTCATTGCTGCACTTTCACTAAACAAAATTAATCTAATTCCCACCTAAATTAACTAATTTCACTCAAAATAAACAAGAAATTCATTAATAATGAAAAAATTACGACCACCTTCATTCACAATGGCGCCAAAACTCCTATTTTCATGTCAATAACCTGCGTTTGGCTTGACAAAATTCGCTACAGTAAGACCACGTGATGGCTAGGAGCGTCGTCAACATTATCTGTACAACAAACATTGCTTGTCTACACGTAAAGCTTATTTCAAGATGGAACAAATAGAGCAATGTCTGTTGTTATTATACGTATCTGTTATCTGTGAGAATGTAATGGCATAAGTATATTGCGGCGTATTATCCATTGCGCATCCTACACTCTTCAGAAATATCTAAGCAATATAAAAACAGCAATGACGTCTTATTCGCGCATGCGCAGTGCGCCCTCTTACGTTCTGACGATCTGACGCGAGTTCAAAAGTTTGTACCCATTCCAAAAAAAGTGCGCAACGCTGCTAAAGAAGTTTCCACTTCAAAAAATTAGTTAGTTGTAAAAATTAAATTTTGGTTCTCACAATTGATAAAATAGCGGTTTAGTTTCGATTTTAACTACTAGAAAGGTAAATTAGTTGCACTATAGTCAAATTAAAACATTTTTTACTTACTTTTAAAACGTGAAACTTTTTGATTATATCATCCTTGTGAAATCTATGGTGAAAGTTCAAATTTATCTTGGAGGGATCTATGGAATAAAATTTTTTCATCAAGCTGTAAAAATAAATTAAAGTGAAAATATAAAATTTCGATAGACATACATACCTACATACGGCTAATACGGTAGCCTACCTATACTAGATTGTACATAGTTATATTATGTATTTTAACCGACTTTGAAAGGAGTAGTTTATAAGTTCGACTCCTTTATTTTTTACTAGCTGCTACCCGCGGCTTCGCCCGCGTAGTCTATTTATTTAATATTTGACTCTCCAACGCTACCCGTTGAAATTTTAAGATGACAAACGGCCTTCGTCCTTCTTCAAACTTTAATCTATTTTTATTTAAATATCATCTAAAATGTGTCCTATGTGCCTATGTTGTCTAGCGGTACGGGTGTTGGACTTGACTGCATGAGGTCCCGGGTTCAAATCCCGGGTCGGCCAACAAAAAGAAAATTTGATTTTTCCAATTTTCTGATAAAAATAAAAATGTTGGTGTGGATTGGAAAAGTGCCCGGTTGGCGATAGGCTTGCCACCTATCACATTGTGGGACTTAGTGTCTTCGGCTAGTCGTGGGTGCCCTGGTTGTGCCTCTGCCTACCTCTTCGGGGATATGGGCGTGAAGATACTATCTAAAAAGTATTACACGATGATGTTCTGGAAAGAATAAATTTAGAAAGTAGTGCACTGAGCACAACCGTTCCATAAGGAGTCAACCACGCGTCTGCGTCGCCGCGCGGTCTTTAAACTATAGTGTTAACGTAGACGTAGTGATTATATTCTATTTAATAGTGTTATTTTAAAACTGCGATATCTCCTAAGATATTCATTCAAATCGAGTGATGTGAAATGCATTTTTTTTTTAATTAAATACTTGTGATGAATGACGTATTTTTTTGGATAAGGGTTAACATCGTGTTTATAAAATAACCTTCGCAAATAATACATAATTTTGAAACAAATTTGGTAAGCATAAAAAAAGGTTATAGTGAGATAACCTTAAAAGATAGAAATGTGCTGTCGCGGACTTTTAGGACTTTTAAAGGGGAACAATTCTTTCATACATGATTTTTACGAAATTTCACCGTTAACGCAGCGCACGCTCTCAATAGGAAAAAATCCATCGATTTTAAAACATTTATCATTGGTGCTCCGCTCCTATTGATCTTAGCGTGATAATGTATAGCCTATAGCCTTTTTCAATAAATGGACTTTCTAACACTGAAAGTTCAAGCAAACAAACAAACAAACTCTTCAGCTTTTTAATATTAGTATAGATAGTATAGATTTTGGTTCCGAGCTCTTACAAAAAATATAGAAGAACTGCTTTCATACCAAGTTAGTCATAAAAGGCGAGTTTTGATTCTTTTTTTTAAGAGAAAAATCTGGAAAATTAATTTGTCTATACTGAACACATTTAGCGGTGACGTGGTTTTGCATGTTTCCATGTTTATATTCTTTTATAATAAGGTTTGTAAGTATACTTTGATTAAATTATCGTAATAAAAAGTAGCCTATGTTCTTTCATTCCTAATAAAGTGTCTAAATACAAAGTTTCACTGTTACAGCTTTAAAAATGACGAATTTCCATATGAACATTCATCCCCACTTTTTTACCCATTCTCCCCTATTTTTTTTGCAATAAAAAGTAGCCTATGTTGTTCCTCAGGGTCTATTCTATCTCTGTACCATATTTCATCACAATCGGTTCACTAGTTTAGGCGTGAAAGCGTAACAGACAGACAGACATTCGCATTTATAATATTAGTAGGGATAGTAGGGATATAATAATATGTTAATCGATTTCCCCGTAATTTTTAAACAGATCTTAAACATTTTTTTTATTATTTGAAAGAGCGCACTTCTGAGATGGTTTTAGTCGAGAAAAATGCTTAGTTTTTGAGTATCTGCAAGACTTAGATGACCTACATATTAAAATTTAAGTCGGTTTCTTGCAGTTGTCCTGCGCTTTAATTGTCTTGTAATAATTTAATTTTGTAATAATTTAATTGTCATACTCGTATAAAAATCTCCTGTCACGGTTTTTGTGATCATACTCTTCCAAAACGTATGTTCTGAAGTAAGTATATTTCTGTTTGTCTGTTTTTTTTGCCTAATGGCTGCGTTATATTAGGGCGAGGATGGGCAACCGCCCAGGCCGCCAGATGCGTAGTAACAGCAAGGATAATAATAATATATTATCTGTAGGGTTACTCTTGAATCTCGATATCATGCGAATTGGAAATTGGAATCGTATATGTCACTTTAGGTACTTTTGAACACAGAATTCGGGGATTATTAACATTTAGATACAAATAAATTCAACGAATAGGATAAAATAATTTACTATTTACTATTAACTAAATGGTAATAATTCGCCAGTATTGTGTTCAAGAGTACCTAAAATGACATATTCGATTCCAACTTCCAATATTGTATGAATCGAGCTTCGAGAGTAACCCTACTGGTATAAGTTCAGACTGTTACTTAATTTTAGACAAGAGCAAGAAGACAGATCTTGTTAACCGACTCAAAAAAAGCTAGAGGTTTTCATTTCGACTGTGTGTTTGTTTTTTGTTACTCGAAAACTCGACCAATAGCCAACCGATTTTGATAGTTCTATTTTCGAAATATAACTACTAATTATATTATGATTCTACTAGTGGTTTTTGAGTTATACTTAATAGAACATACATTATGGTCCGGGCTCCTTTGTAGAATAAATCATCTGCATTCCTGCCAGGCAGCTCGTAAAAGTAACACCGTGACATCCTACTAGTTTCGCAGCGACTCGCCCGGATTTGTATGACCGCCTTATCTATTCCTGCCACCATAACGTCCAATGCTTGCCGTTGACGTGTTCCGGTTCGGAAGGTAAGGTAGCCGGTAAACTTACTTTTGCTCGAGGCCTAACATCTCGGTCTCAGGTTAGCATTACTCCAGTACCACCTTTGGTGTCTCTGTTTCTGGCTCCGAGAATTTCTTACGATCAGGAAATCCGTCTGCTTAATTGCTTTCCTTTATCATAAAAAAATAAACATTTTCTTTTGTCTTTATTTTGATTAATTACTTTGATAACATTTACTTGGGACCATTTCGGAGTCATTTGCTAACTTTGAAAATAATAATCAACAAATCACGACGTCGTACTTAATTATACATTTGGAGTCGGTTTTTGCGCCACACAGTTAGTTCTTCTTCGTTAATTATTTATTGTATGAAAAAGTCAATACTCACTATAAAATTTCTCCTTGATTCAAGTACGTCAAAGTAGCGTAATCCTCCAAAACATCTTCCGTAAGACCAGGGTACTTTGTGTGACATGAACCCATTGTTTGATACTGTCAGGAAATATACATGTAATAGATATATTGAACGTCCGTTCCAACCTCGATTAGTTTATAATTGTTGACTACTTTATCGGTTGATTACTGATAACGGTTCGTTAGATATTACTAATAGGTACAGATTTTTCATTGACTTGTTGAATTATTATTGTGTAAAGTACGTAACACGACGAACGACGTAGTAAGCCGAAGTTCGGGTTTGATCCCCGACAATGATTGATATTTTTGTGTGATAAACAGACTTAACTACATAACTTCTTATTAACTAAGTTCTAATTAATTAGTTCTTATTAACTTCACTTATCTTATAATATAAAGAGGCTTTATTTGAAGAAACAAGTAAAACTTTAACTAAGGTAGCGGAATGGATAAAAGAAAATAATTTTAAAATAAATCTTAAGAAGACAAAATTAGCTGAATTTCTAGCACACTATAGAGAGACTAAAAAATTAAATGTTTTTTTTAAATAATACTACTATAGAGAATGTAGATTTTACCAACTTCCTAGGAATAAAAATTGATACATTTTGTAATTGGAAGTCGCATATTGATTCACTTTGTAACAAAATTGATAGATTTATATATGTGTTAAGACAAATAAGAGAAGTTTCAGGCTTAAAAGCATCTCTTTTAGCGTATCATGGGTATGTTTCTTTCGTTTTGCAATATGGTATTCCTATTTGGAGAAATTCTGTAGAACTAATTAAAATCTTTAGAGTTCAAAAGAAGTGTATAAGAGCAATATGTTGTGTTAATCAGTTGCATTCATGTGAGCCACTTTTTAAGTCTCTTAAAATATTACCTTTACCTTGTTTATATATTCTGGCTGTATGTGTATTTGTAAAAAAAACATCATTTGTTTCAAACAAATGCTGAAGTCCAAGGTTTATCACATTTTAGAAATATTAAGGAACTCCATGTGCCTAACCATAAACTCAATATTTGCAAAACTAATATATCATATTGCATGTCGATTCGTATATACAAGCAGATTCCTGATAATCTTAAATCCCTGCCATTAAAAAGATTTCAAAAGAAGGTATTTGACTTGTTAGTAGATAAAACATATTATAGTGTTAAAGATTTTCTTGCAGACAAGCATAAATAATATAATGTTTGTAATAATAACAATAATAATTTATTATTATTTCAGAAAGCGGGCTATGTTTGGAAACGATGGTACTACAACGAGGATGGTTATACTACTGACTGCCAGGGGAGTTTGTTTCGCCGTTTCTTCTCCCGACTGGCTAGGTTTGGAAACGGTGGTAGATTACGGTAGACAGGGTTAAATTTATTATTATAATATAATATATTAAGTTATAATTTAAATTGTAATAATAAAACTATTTGTTGTATGAATATTAAAACATTGTGTATATAATTAAATAATCACTTCAAAAATATTAAAATATTTGCACACCACAATGTGGTAGAATATGTTGGAAAGCATAAATAATTTTGTAACAACTTCAACACGTATATTCCGCATTTAAATATATTTTCTATTTATTTTCTTTTCTTTTCACGCCAAATCCCTTGCGGGGCAGGCAGAGAGTATCGAGTGCCAAATCTAACAATCTTGGCAGACCTGTCTGATTTCCACCACATTACTTAACTACAAATCCGTAATTTATGGCCCGAGTTTTTTACGGCATTCGACTGATAAAGGACAGCTTTCCTGATTTTAAGTAACAGTCGTGGCCTATAGACATTATAGATGTTACTAATAGATGCGTCGCTATCCTGTCGCTAGGGAGTTAGGCCTATTGTGCAGTCCTACGGCTACCCTACCAGGTGACCTGAACATGGCATTGTTATGGTGTGGAGAATAGGAGAGGCAGTGGATACCTACCCGGGCAAGTTGCTGCACAACACAGACAGTGGTCTTGTTTTTAATTATTCATGTAATCTATACTTGCCTCTTACGACCTACCTGGTTGAGATAATGAGTTGGGTCCTCTGTAGAATAGAGTTTTAAAGAGGAATCAGACCAACACGACAAAGGACCACATATTAGATAAAATAAGGGGATATGTCTATGCTATAATCGTTATCTATATATTAGTACGTTATGCCAAAACTTTGGACCCCTTTTTACGAAAATTGCACGGACGCAGGAGCATAAAATTTGGCACACTTATAGTTTATGTGTAAGGAGTGCAGAACGCTAATCTTTTTCAATTATAATGCTTATAAAGTACATTAAATCAATAAATAAAACATTACCCACAGTACCATGCATTTGACACACACAAACAAATATATTTATTTATTTATTTAACACTTTATTGCACACAAAAAACAAATATACACAAAATACACGAGAAAAATGCACAAAAGGCGAGCTTATCTCTAACCAAAGAAATTTCTTCCAGCCAACCCAAAAAAATGAAGCTGTGAAAATAATATTGATAACGATAAAAGATCACAGATGGCGCACTATAAAGTTTGGAAACAAAGTAGATGGTCTGGAAAAATGAAGATGGCGTTCTTATCAACAAGATATTAAAATGTATTATGGTCGAATTTCGACTAATGGGCGACCACTAGTTGTTAATCAACATGGAGAAAAGAAATTCATGCAGTTTGTTTAAATATTTATTTATAACTTGATGTTCCAGAAAACTTTGTTTTACCAGATATAGACAAATAGTACTTACCTACCTAACAATTTGTATGGAAATAAGAACAATGAATTTTTTTCCTTTTCAAACTTTTTTGAACCTCGGCGAATATTTTTAAACCAAAATTAACCAAATCCGTCCTGATAGTTTCGAGTTTTAAGAGACCTTCGAACCGCATTTCATTAACCGACTTCATAAAGGAGGTTCTCAGTTCGACAATGTTTTTTGTATGTTTGATAACTCGGCCAATAATAATCAAGTTTTCGAAATATTGGTCGTGGTTCTGTGATTGTCCCATATATGCACAAAATTTCAAAGCTGGAGGCCGTTTTTTTACTGTATTAGGTACTGTGGTTTAATTATTTTTATATTATTTACTAGTTTTACTCTTGCCTTCAAAATTCAAACTATGTGAATGTTATTTTATGTAATTACATAGTGAACCAGCACTTTGCTCTCCTGATGCTAGAGATAACCATGTCCTATACACATTGTGGCCACCGAATTTGGCCAATTTTGCAAGTCTATCAACATTACCCTTCGGGCCGGAACATGACAGTCATTACAGCGTCAGGAATAAGTAAGGCGGAAGACCCCTATCCCAACAAGTTGCTGTACGCCACTGTACCACTAGAAGTCTTTTTAGCTCATGACTCATTTAAATTTTGCTCGCCTCCTACAAGCTGCCTGGCAGGCAAATGGTCTATTCTACACAGGAATCCCGGACCAACACGGGACAAACTATTTCACATTTACCAATTTTAATCTAACAGCTTAGTTTTTAAAAAAGTCCAAGGTCCTGATAGCGAAACGGTGTCGTAATTCATACTTTAAAAAATTGATTCTTTTGTAATATCTTCAATGGCAAAAACATCTATCTATACATATAAAATAATAAGTCCTGACTAATTCATCGTCGCTGAACAAAAACTGTACGAGTTTCAGTCATCAAATTTGGTGAGTAGGAACATTTTATTGTGTAGACATCCACTGAGGACGTAATTTCAGAAATTCTACCCCTAAAGAGTTCAAATAGGGATTGAAAGTTTGTTTGGAAGACCGCAATTTTGTAATTTAGAAACATTAAACTTTATTTTTGGGCTACTCATTAAAAATAAGTAGATACATATTTAAGCGTTTCTGGAAATTCTACCCATAGGGGGGTGAAACAGGGGTTAAAATTTTGTATGAAAGTACTTATGAATGGGCTACATATTTACTGCCACGCGAGCAAAGCCGCGGGTAACAGCTAGTACAACATAAATAAACATATCTGCATAAAAATATGTACCTACTGGATTTATCCTCAAATTACCTGAACATAATAATATGCGTTTGTAATATGGGTTTTAGTCTATATATTTAAATGTCTAGAAATTACAGAAAAATGTAACAATTTCTGCTTATTTACCTATATCCAGCAGTTTTTTTTTAAGTATTGTATATCTGTACTGAAAACTAGTCTTTACATACTCACAAAAATATAAATGAACCGTTTGTACTGTTGCCTGTTTATCAAACACGTTTGGGATTGTAAACTTATATGATTAAGTTACAAACCACAATAATATCAATTTTACATAACACAAACATTTATCAAGTTTGGCGTATACTATACAACTGAGTCGAATTATGTGCGATCCACCAATCAAGCTAATCCTGCGTTTTCGTTAGAACTATTAAGTGTTATATATGCATAGTACCTACGCGGGCTGCGAGCCGCAGTTATGCTTAATTCAAATAAATCAGTGTGCAACTAGCTAGCGTGTTTGAATAACGTGCAACACCCCTGTCATTGCAGCGAGGTACATAACATTAAGTATGTTAAGAACACTTTTTTTTTGGATAATTTGATGCTGACTGCGAGGTTTTTACAATTTCACCGGGCCACGGTTAGAATACTTTAATAAATAAATGAAGGAGAATATCAATTATATGTGATTTTTTTTATTTAAGCCGTGCATAACTTTGTATAGGGTTCTCCGATTTATATCATTATTTTACTGGATCAAGTACATATGGAATACTGTCAAATAAAAATAGAACTGTCTCCCATATACATTTTATGGCCATTGGTTTTTGAGTTATGTTTAATTTTAACAATAGGTATAAAATTAAATTGAAATTTTGTTACATTTAATTTTATTTTATTTTCCCCGTGTCGGTTCGGGTAAAATAAACCATCTGCCTCTCTGCCAGGCAGCTCGTAAGAGGTGAGCACAAGTTTAAATATAGGTATAGGTAGGTTTAAATATATAGATCACTAGTGGTAGAGGGCTGTGTAGCCATTTGACCGGGTAGGGATTCACCGGCTTACCTATTCCTGTCGCCATGTCATGTTTCGGCTCGGAGCGTAAGTAGCCGATAGATTTGCACAATAGGCTTAACATCCTGGCAACATGACAGTGACGCACCTGTAACATCTATGGTTTCTATAAGCCATGGTTACCTCTTACCATCAGGAGAGCCGTGTGCTGGTTTGCTGACATTTCCATTTCTCTACAATTCAGAAATGTTTGTTTTTTCTTCTATTAGGTACCTAGTTACACAGTTTAAATTTTTCGAACATCATTTTATTTTTTTATAGTTATTAATATCTGACATATGTACCTACTTAAATAGTACATTGTACAATGAACAAAGTTTTATAATTGTAATTTTTATATAACTCCTATCTAATAATAGGCATTTGTAATAAAAAAAATAAACACGAAACATATTCGCTGTTAAACATTATTAGGGCTATATTTACCTATTATTTTATATGTACTAGTGGTCGCTCGTAAAATTAAATTTTAAGTTATTCAATATAAATTTTTAAATTATAATGTTCAAACATTGTTAATGTTCTATTGTCAATTATCTTTTTGATTGAAACGCCATCTTCATTTATCAAGACCAACTAGTTTGTTTTCAAATACTATGAATATAATTTGTGCGCTATCTGTAATCCTTTACCCCATTGACCTATAAGTATATTCCTATTTCTATGTTTTACATACATACATACATATCTTCACGCCAAGTCCCTTACGAGGTAGGCAGAGAGTATCGAGTGCCAGACCTCACGATCCTGACAAACGTGTCTGGCTTCCTTCACATTCATTACCCTTTTCAAATAAACACGACGGTTTCGGAGACTCTTGACACCACCTTTGGATAATATTCGAGACCGTGGGGATACAAAAGACCCGTAGGAAGACTCCAGATGCGATGGACAGACGACATCAAAGGAATAGTGGGCAAAAATTAGCTTCCGACAGCCCAAGACAGGAAAAAATGGAGAAAGTTGAAGGAGGCCTACACCAAGGCGGTTGAAGAAGGCTTGAGATGATGATGATCCATACGGGCATAAGCGTAAATTAAAAACGATTTTCACAAAAATAATTATTTATTGCTAATAAATAGCTACATCTGACATAAAGTTCAGAAATAGTAACATACAAAGTTAAGTCGACTTCACACTTATATATTAATTTGCACATAAACTTCTAAGAATGGCGGTAATTCTGCTGAGCGCGAACATATAAATACTCTTTAGCTAGAGAACTAAATTTATTTTAGGCGTATACTATCTTTTTCCAATGAAAAAAAAAACCTAAACAGAGGTAATATTTTAGAAATGCCAAATTAGTCCGACATGTCATCTCGTGACGTTTTTAATAAATTTAATTAAATTTTTGTTGAATGGCCCTTCATTGTGTCAGGCACAATATACTCTGCCAATGTCACGTTGTAAAAGACACGTTCTTAATTTCAAAAACGCGATTTTTGTTTTATAGCTGGTTAATCAAAGTCAGATTGTTTTTACTCAACTTGTTCCGAGTAATAGATGAAGTCTACAGAAATGACAAACTAGTCTAACAGCACTAAGAGTGTTTTATCTCTTTCTATTATTATGATTGAAAGAAGATAGCGATAATTTAAATTAGTTTAGTGGGTGGACAGCAAAATTGCCACCATTATATTAAAGTGCGACCTAATTACCTGTTTAGTAAACATAGTCGCCAGTATGAATTTAATGTTTCTAATTAAGAATTTTACAAAGAAAACAGAAATATTAATAGCACATCAAACAAAAAAAAAAATAATTTTCGGTGCTCACACTTTACAAACTTTTTACATAATAGCGGTTTAGTTCCAATTTTTACTACTGAACAGATATCTTGAAAGCACTATACCAGAGGAGAACCATACCTTAATCTAGTGATCAAACGAATTTATTATTTATTCCATGACATAAAACACACATTTCATTAAGCTTTTTACACGTTCGATTTCGGACGACTCTTAGTTCTAGTAATATCTATAGTACGAAAAGCTTAAAATTTTGTTAAGGCAAATTTTATGCTATCCATACTTTTATACCATAAATGATTTATGTCCTTTTCCTGTATTCAAGAAACGAGTCATTTTGTTTACGGACGGTAGTTCTTTGTACGAATAGTAAAATATCTAACCACGACCCCTCTTCGTTGATTTTTAACTCGGAATATTATGTGTAACGATTTGTTACTTTAACACAAACTGCGAATGGTTATTCTCACGGATTACGGTTAATTTTTCGTTTTGATTATAGGAAACGGCCATTAATGTAAGTAAGTATCTTCACGCCCATATCCCCGAAGAGTTAGGCAGAGGCACAACGAGGGCACCTACGACTAGCCGAAGATACTAAGTCCCTCAATGTGATAGGTGGCAAGCCTATCGCCAACCGGGCACACATCCAATCCCGAGCAACATTTTTTTTATTAGAAAATTGGAAAAATCAAATTTTCTTCATGTTGCGCGGCCCGGGATTCGAACCCGGGACACAACACAGAGGCGATTAATCATTAATGTATGTTCCGTTTATCTTGGAAATACATAAGACCTTGGAGAACAACGATACTTTTTATCAATCAAAAATTTTAATAACCTTCGTTTTCTATTCTGTACCCTGCAGACACTAAGCAGCTATATTTTAAAAAAAAAAAATTGATGAACATATTTAGTTTTTTTACACCTAATGATGTTGCACAAAATTTACTTCCTGTGGGGAAACCTTTATTGTGGTTATAATCATTTATATTATGGTTAAAACAATATAATACATTCATAAGTGTTTATTTATGACTTAAGTCATTATAAATAAACCGCTTTGAAAATACCCTAAAACAAGTGTTCTAGTAAAAACAAAGAAATACTTTGAACCCTTTGTGTCATGGATCTTTCAGAAAAAATACTTACTTCAAAAATATAGCCTAAACTCAAAATTAGCCAAAGTAACATATCTGCGAAGTTGTTAGATTTTATGTTTTTTATAAAGTCAGCACTTGACAAAAGAATATTGTTTAAACAATTACTTAAACACTTGTACCTTTTCACAATATTCTTCAGAGAAAGGTGTAACTTATCACTAACATAACTCTTTTGTTTTTTGTGGTAAAGAAGTTAAATAATAATGCGACGACCGACATATAACAAATTATTTCTGAAGATATATGTCAGTCAATAAGATGCTAATGCTTAAACGGATCGTGAAAAAAAGTTAAGCGGATTCTATGATATGAATGACATCATTCATTTAGGTTTTGAATGAAACCAAACATAGACCTCATAATCCGGTCATTCGTTCTACTAAGAATCGAGCAACTGTAATTCACGCGCTAAGCCACAAAAAACAATAGGTAAAGCTTTCTGTGTAAAAGTACAAGTGGCTTTTAAATTTCTCTATTAGAATTAACTAGAAATAAACATATCTACATATCTGAATAAAAAATATTGATATTTGCAACATAATCATTGTAGCTGTAGGCCCCGCGGAGTTGGCGTTCTAGCAAACACCGACAAACCGCTATGCTTGGGTTCGATCCCCGACAGATACAGGCCTTTGTGTGATGATAACTTGACATCTATGTATCCGGATCTGGGTGTTTTTCTGTGTTTTTATACTGGTATCTATTTAAGTATTTCTAGGTATAGTATTTCTAAGTATTTCTATGTATTAGCGTTAACTAACACCCATATCACCAGCATTTATTTTGCTTACCTCGATATAAGCCCATCAATTTGTGTAACATGCCCAGGGATAATTATTATAAACGAATCAGGGACCTTATCGTGACGATTTGGGGGAGAACCATAAATTATGTTAGGTTAGGTTCCTGGGTATTTTACTTTTCGGACAGGAGATCAATAAAACATTTTTTTTGTTAGTATCAGAATATGCAGCGTTGACTTATTTCCTTATAAATTAACAAAAATACTTAAAGAAGGATAAATCATAGAGTACAATATAAAGTATTAATAATAATTATTTCCCGCTTCTTCATTCATGCTTTTATCAATTAATAGCTTTAAATAAAAACCCTAAGTTACAATGGTCATAGATTTTTTAAATTGTGCAGTTTTAAGTCTCTTATGGTAATTTTTTTTTAATTAAGAAAGACAGACAAGCAAGCAAGCCCTGATGGAAGAGATACACTTCACCTAGAAGCACCAAATGTGTTAATGGTGAATTGTTAACTAAGGTAGGCAAAAGCGATTTTAAGAGAAGTGGGGGAATCGAGGGCGCGAAGAAAGCGCCAGGCACGTTGGAATGTGCCTTCCCAAATGGTTCTTTTGTGTCTATTGTGTTCATTCTATCAGAAGATATACTTATCGAGTAATCAAATTATCAGAGTTGTTAAAATATGTAAATAAAACTAAAGAACATGAGTCAACTCTAAACTCTTGTCAATTTCCTTCCGGAAAAAAATCACACTTGCACACACATACACAAAAACATCCATTGTTCAGTTTCGGCTTCTAAATTAAATGACACTTTTAGAAACGATATAAAATAAAAATATATGATTCACGTGTCATAAGGGGCCGTTCAAGTATTACGTAAGCACTATCATTTTTGTTTTGCTCTTTTGGATGACACGGGAAGTAGGGGAGTCTAGATGATGATTACGTCATCAGTAGTTATTTACTTTCTATTTTACAAGAAACGGCAACCCTCACATAGTCTTTGCTTGAAAACGAAACACATTTTCGGGGATTATCGCAAATCAACGCATACACTTAGGCACTCGCTTTAGAACTGAGTAGGGGAATTTGGTACCGCGCGCTGTTCACTTGTCTAATTATTTCCTCTATAACTTTAAGCGACATGATCTCTAAGCATTGTGTTTAGCTATTAACACTACTAGAAGAAGTGCGTATAACAGAGTAGAGCATAAAATGGTTCCTCTTAGTCGAGAACTGGCTATTTTAATAATGCCTCATGGCCATTTTTGGTCTCATTTGGATGAACGTGGCGTTACAATTGATGAACATCTAGAAAGATCTTATTTTGAATTTGCATGAAATGTATTAGCTGAAGTAAGGAGTTCAATAGAAATTGATGGATACATTATAACCATCAATTTCCATTATCTAAATATTATCCGAATATATTTTCTTATTTTTTAAATTACAATTATAACATTATTATAATATTAAAAAAAACAATATTATATTGATTGACAAATGTTTACGTAAGCATAGGGGGAGGGGGTTAGCTTTGCATACTTTTGCTGAAAAGGGGGATGGGGGGGGTAAATAATTGTAATAAATCTGCTTACGTAATACTTGAACGGCTCCTAAAATTGTATTCCATATAAAATAAGAAAAAAAATATCGACGAGCGTCCGTTAGTCAATCTATCGATTCTATATGCAACTGTTGTGTCCGGCTATTAGTAGAGAATATAAAAATCGGAAACAGAACTTTACGAAAAATTAGTATCATTAATACGAAACAGAATTAGGCCTCTATAGTTCGATCGCGTAACTAGTAACGTCATGTAACTTGCAATAAAAATCTGCAATTTGATTGGTCAAGGACGTAAATTGGTGACGTCACTACAGGGTATGTGTATCTAAGCATAATCTACGAAACATTGCCATTAGTCAAATAATAAAAACAATTCGAAAACATCACCGTTTCGGAAAGTCGACATTGTCAAATGAAATTTGTCTCCTCGCCCTCATTTTGGCAGCCTCTTCGAAAGAAGGCATAGAGTTTGACTTATACACGTCAGGTTTCTCGATAAAACTAAAACAGCTACTGCTATTCGAGTTGCTGTCGATATTAGCTACATCTTGTAGTACGTTCTTCGTCCCACTCCTGGGCTGTTCAGTCTTTATACCTCTCTCGTTGTAGTTCTCTTTAATTTGAGAAGTCAATGTTTGTTTTGCTTTGATTTGTTGATACGTGGATGGAGATATGTATCCGGATAACTTTGTGGAGCTATGCGATAATTTTGCTTGTTCCTCGTTGAAGCAATCGTCTATGGATCGACCTTGTATGATTGCGAAGACATATTGCCGGGCTAATCTGTAATGAAGAAAATTAAATGTAAAACCTCTGCTTAAATGAAAAAGAGAATATAATGTATTCATTTTTAAACAGGGTTACATCTAAAGCGCCAGCCAAATTTTGAGAAACGGTTCGGAATCGAAACCACTTTCGCTCTATGAAAAAAAAATAAAAATAAAAATAAAACAATTTACAATTTTCATCCGATGGAAAATACAAGGCTATAACGTAACCAAAGCATAAAAGTGGTTCCCCTCGACCGCAGTCGCATTCGCAGACTGGTGACGTCATGACACGTGCTAGGTGCGACATAGCGTAGCAACAAGTGGAGCATTTTTGCGGACTGTTTTAAAAATAATATTTATAAAATTAAATATTACAATTTGGCAATAATATTTAAAATGTATTACCATTTAAGCCTATTATTAAAATTTGGCCGGTCCTTTCAAAGTAACCCTGTATAGCATATTGTGTACTACAAAACTAAAGCCTTTTTACTGGTTTCTTTTAAAAGGGGTGAAATTTAAATGTTTGTGATAAAAAAAACAATTTATGTGTAGAAATTAGGACTCGTTCTTTAGACAAAATTAATTTTAACATACCATCTGTAAGTACGTAGTACCTACACTGCAGAAATTAATAATTCTACAAATTAGATTACAGAATAAAATAATTCTAAGAAGCAACAGTATTTTGTTTTTTTTTTCTTAATTATATTAGTTCTTAAAAACGTTTAACGGTTTCTCACTACCTCGTAAGTAGCTTGCTTGAAGCCATCTCCCAGAAGGAAGAGGAAATACCCCAACCAAGCTGTTGTAAAGAACAACGAGTTAATTGCTAACGGAAGGTAGATTTTTGTATGACGCATAACCGTTCAATGGTCAGCTGGTAAGATATTTAGCTATGATTGGTCGTGGCAGATACACACAAACTGTTAGTTTCAAATATTCAAATATAAGTAACGCTTCGTTATATTTGAACAAACTGTGAATAGGAACCGGGCATAAGTCAGCCAAGCGACGATAATACTTTCTAAAGATTTACCCTTAGCCCGATATTGATAACTACTTACTTATCTTCACGCCAAGTCCCTTACGGGATAGGTAAAGAGTAGTAAGTGTCGAATGTCACGATCCTTGGAGACTTGCCTAAGTTTCTGCACATTTATTACTCTTTTCAAACCCGACGGTTTCGAAGACTTTTGATCACCACCTTCTGATAAAAGGCGATCAATTTAATCGTGGAATGGTACCTTCGTTAACCCGAGTACCTACTGGTTACTACATAAAATAAACATACTTCGAAATAGTATCCGAAATAAATAAGCAAGCCGACAAATTAGCCAAATTAACGACTATGCCTTATGCTGCAAACCAGTTAAGTACGAGGGTCAAACTGAAAATTCTTAGAAAATCAAAAACTAAGCATTCTAGCAAGTTATTAGTTTTATTATAACTTTTCAAAATAGCGTCCATTTACATCAATACATCGCTGCATTCGATGGAACCATTGAGAAAAGCACCTTGCCCACTCGGCCTTAGGGGTCTCTTCGACGGCGTTTTGAAACGCAGCCACTGCTTCTTCGGCGTCCATAAAATGTTTTCCTCGAAGTTTTTCTTTTATTTTCGGCAATAAATAAAAATTCCAGGGTGCGAGGTCGGGGCTATATGGCGGGTGACCCAGTAATTCCACGTCTGAGGTCGCCAAATAGTCGATCGTTTGCCTGGCGGTGTGCGACGAGGCATTGTCGTGATGAAGGAGGATCCTGCGGCGAGGTCGTTTCTCTCGAACTTTTTCCAAGACAAGTGGCAAACAGTTGTTAGTGTACCGCTCTGCATTAACCGTTTTCTGATTCTCTAAGACAACTGTCGCGTAATGACCTGTCTTTCCGAAGAACGAGGCCACCATCTTTTTTCCAACACTTCGACCTCTCTTCACTTTAGTTGGCAACTCTTCGGAAGGAAACACCCACTGAGCAGACTGTCTTTTGGTTTCCGGATCATAACAGTAAATCCAGCTTTCGTCACCCGTTAGTATGTCGAACACAGCATTTGAGTCACCTCCGTTAAATTTTTGGATCATTTCTCGGCACCAATCAACACGGCGGAGTTTTTGAGCCTCGGTCAAATTATGCGGTATCCAACGGGCACAAAGCTTCCTGACCGCTAAATGTTCATGGAGAATTTTGTGCACTTGACTCATACCTATGCCTAGACTTGTCCGAATCTGCTGATAGGTCACTCTTTTGTCAGTCTCTATCATACGCCGCACAACACTGATATTGTCTTCAGTCGTCGCTGTAGAAGGCCGTCCCTCACGCAAATCATCGGTGAGATTAGTTCGACCACGTTTGAATTCATTAAACCAGTTGTAAACTGTGGCACGAGATGGGGCTTCATCGTGAAAAGCCAATCGAAGTCTATCATAACTTTCTTGTTGACTTATATGACATCGTAAGTCATAAAAAATCATTGCACGAAAATTTTCTCGGCTTAAATTCATTCTGACGTGCACAGACAATTTTCAATTTGCCGCCAAATCGTAAAACAAATGACAAATGAATGAAATGTATACTCAATATTATTGGTAAAGAGTTCTATTTTCAAAATTTAAACTTATTTTTTTAATATAATGCTTTTAAGTTGCCAGTTCTAAAAACTTTCAGTTTGGCCCTCGTATGTAAGCTACTTGTGGAGTCTTAATGGTTCAGATACTGGTGTTTGGCTATAACATAAAACAAACTCACTTGAACATAGTATCTGACGTAGACAGGTGTGGAGCGGCTAGCTTGGCGGCATGTGGAGGCAGCTGCAGCAGCCGGCGGGTGAGGCGGGCCAATGCCGACGCCTTCTCCCGGAACCCTGGTGAGGACATCCGCCAACCGTGGACTCTTAGTGCTTCTGTCACCGCCCACAGTAGTTTCTGAAAATACGAAACATGGTTTACTGTGGGGCTAATCAGTGTTGAATATTATCAAAAGTATCTTCACGGCCGTATCCCCGAAGAGGTGGCACAACCGGGCCTTCCAGAACTAGTCGAAGACACCAAGTCCAGCAATATGGTAGGTGACAAACCTATAGGCAACCAGGCACATATCCAATTCTAGGAAATGTTGTTTATCAGAAAATTAAAAAAACTTTTTAGTTGCCCTCACAGAAATAGAACCGAGACCTCATAAAGTCGATTACATCAAGTTTTAAAAAATACTAAGATGTTCCTTATTAACAAACTGATCATCATCAGACATTTGTCAGATGGATTAGACAAATCAATGTGCATTTCTGGGTCTGCATGTATATTTACTTTATATAGATAGAGTATTAGCATCAGACTCACACACTTATTTGGCTGACCTAATCTAAATTTAAGCGAATTGATTAATTATGTGTAATAACAACTCCACACAGATATCTTTGAAATACATTCGGATTTCCGAAGCTTGACGAATTTAGCCGAAGCGCATAATTTAAATAGTACTACTACATGCTTTATTAAGCTTAACTCAAAAACTATAGTGGAATCATAAGTAAGCATATCCCCGACGAAGTAGGCACAAGCACAACCAGGCAGGGTTGGCAATGTTTAAAACATTTGTTTTAAACATACGTTTAAAACACTAATTAAAACACCACAAAAGTATGTATCACGTTTAAAACATGATTAAAACTAATTTGTTTTAAACATATTGAAAATACATAAATATACTTTTACATTCAAGAAATTAAAAAAACTCATGGTATTTTTTTTACTAAAGAGTTGGCATCATCGATATTACTAGATGAGATTCCCCTGACTGACACGCGGTAATGTGGTGAATGAATGTTCATAAAACGCGGGATTTCCCGATTCGCTTTTGTTCAGCTAGATAGCACGAAAGCCGAACGAAATTGATTAATTCATATTTTGCATGTGTAATGTGGTGGACTAGTATTTTGTTTACGTAATTGTTTTTGTTCGGCGTTATTAATAAACAATTACGGTGCGTGTATGTGTGGTGTGTTATTTGGAAAAAAAAAAGATAACAGAGCGGAAGAAAGACCCGCTTTGGCTGAACTTTATAGAAATTCCAGCCTCTTCGAGTTCTACCACTGGAATTGGCGGAAAAGCACTCAGAGCGCAATGCAAGCATTGCAGGACAAACATGGTGGGCCTGATTGCTCATATGAGAACACGTTTGGAAAAGTGTTCAGATTATGCATCTAGAAATTCGAGTGCATCCACCTCTTCTTCGAGAATACAAATCTGTGAAAATGATTCAAGTGATGATGGTAAGAAAGTAAATAATTGTATATCTATCCATTAACTATTTGTCAAAGATCAGTGAAAAATAATGTCATTCTGTTTACAAAATGTTAGCAACATTTTGTAATTTTTATAATCAATAAATAACAATTGTTATTCCCGGTCCTGATACATCCTTTCCTATTTCTATTTGCCTATTGATATTTTAAATTATTCTTGTTTGTCTGTTTCTTTTTCCTCCACGCTAAAACAAACACCCAGCCTAGACATATTTAAATGAAACTTTATATACTTAGTAGTACACACGGCCGCACTTCAAGCTATCCAAAACTGTCACATTTCCTCAATCGATTAGAAACTTTACAGCTAATGCACTAAGGTTGAAAATCAATCAAAGAAATTTGACAGTTCTGGATAGCTCGAAGTGTAGCCGTGTGTACCTAAATGACACAAAGAATGCAACCTGGATAATTAAAAATTTCTTTCTTATTAAACTATGATAACCTTGAACAATTGAAGGGCGGAAAACTGGACAAATTATGTTGTTTTCTTTTTGTAGATAATAAAGTACAAAATGTTTTGGGTATTTATAAGTTTCTTTGTTTCTATGTTTCTAGGCTACGGTTCTGATGGAATGCAAGTCAATGTCAACCCAACAGCTGAGAAAACGAGTCAAGCTCCACAAATGTAGATTCCGACACTGTTGAAGTCTTATTCAAGAGGCTCAATGTGACAATACATAGTGAAAACATCGGAAAAGGAAAAACATATCAGGTTGCAAAATATTTTTACGCCACAAATGCCCCATTTAGGCACTCTGAGCATCCGGAATTTATCAAGATGATGCAATTATCTCGACCGGGCTATTTGCCACCAAACAGAAAAAATATAGGCGGAAAACTGCTGGATGAAGTGTATGATACTGTAAAATCAAATATGGAAAATAATTTGAAAGGAAAAGTGGTTTGTATGGCTCTTGATGGTTGGAGTAACATACGTAATGAGCCTTTTGTGTGTGTTAGTGTAACCACTACTGAAAATGATGGGAGCGTTCACATCATAGATACAATAGACACTTCTAGCAACAAGCACACTAGCAATTATCTCTTAGCTCTAGCAATAGAAAGCATTAAAAAGTGCCAAAGTTTTGGTTCGTAAATGAACGTACGTAGCGTACGTATAAAATGTACGTAGCTTCGTAACTGACAACGCCGCTAATATGGCAAAAATGCGAAGACAATTTAAGGATGTTATAACATATGGGTGTTCTGCTCATTTACCTAATTTATTTACCAAGGCTATTAAAGAGGCGGAGATAAAAAATGATGTAAAAAATTATTAAGTATTTCAAATGTCATTATTTTCCACAAGCAAAGTACAAGGAGGCTGATGGAAAGGCACTTGTACTAATTCAAGATGTACGTTGGATTTGCAGATTGTCTTGAATCCTACGTAAGCAACTGGCACTGTCTTGTTAAAGTATGCAACAAGCACAGATCTGTATTAGATTTAATCATATTAACAATCGTAAGGAAGGTCCAAGATGTTGAGTTCAAAGAAAATGTTGAGAACTATCTCAAAAGCTGAAGAAAGTTACCATTGCTCTTGATCTCATTCAGAAAGACCAGTGCGTCCTTAGTAATTGTACACATATATGGAAAGATTTACTCTCATCGGACTGGTCGCCAGAAGAAGCAGATAAACTTAAAGTAAGATTTAAAGCCGCAATGACACCAGGATATTTTGCTGCTTATATATTAAACCCCAATTATAATGGAGAAGGTCTATCAGAAGAGGAGGACACAATAGGCATGGAGTTTTTAGATTCAAGCTGGTCGAATGCCATGAAAGATGTCCTGGCGTACCGTGCGAGGAGTTATCCTTTTTTGGAGTACATGTTTAAAAAAGACCTTTTAATGAAAACGCATGTGTCTGTGTGGTGGAAATCAGTGAGTACTAAAGTGGATCCAGGGATGCTAGACATTACGTCTCAGTTATTTACTGCAACTGCTTCCTCCGCAGCAATAGAAAGATTATTTTCGTCATTCGGACTGGTACATTCAAAATTAAGAACAAGCTCGGCACAGAGAAAGCTGCTAAATTGGTTGCAATTATGAGGATTCTTTATCAACATAGTTCGGGGGAGGAAGTTGAGGGTTGAGTAGAAGACAAGAGATGGGAAGGTGATTGAACTTGATTGCATTTATTTGATTGATTGATTTAAATAAATAATTATTATAATTTTAATAAATAAATACCTTTTGATTTTTCATTTTATACATATTTACGTGTTTTAAAACATGTTTAAAACAAGTCAATTAAAACAGCAATGAAGCATTAATAAAAAACATGTTTTTTTTGTTTTTCAATTTAAACATGATGTTTTATTCTTTATAAAAAAACATGTTTTTTTTTTCAACCCTGCAACCAGGGCACCCACGAATACGTGCAAACACTAAATCCCTCAATGTGGTAGATGGCAAGCCTATCGCCAACCAGGCACATATCCAATTCTGAACAACATTATTTTTATTGGAAAATTAAAAAAAACACATTTTCTATTTTTTTTGTTACCCGAACCAGTGTTCGAACCTGGGAGCTCAAGAGGGAAGTCATGTTTGACTCCGGAACGCTAGACCACAGAGGCGATGATGATAATATTTATATGTGGGACAACCTCGGAATTATTACCTACCTATCCAAGCAAGAACCATCAAAATCAGTTAAGCAATCGCGTAACATACAAAAAAGACATAAAATCAAATCAATAACCTCCCCCTTTTTCAAGTCGATTAAAAAAATTTTTCGCGATTAAATGTAAGAAAAAAATTGCTAACCTTTTTATGTATTTCATTCAACTCCGCGTGCGTTTTGACTGAGATCACTTCGGAAGCGCGTCGGTGAAGCCCAATCGGTTGAGACATATTCATATTATCGCCGCCAAAAGACCAGCTCTTCGCTATCTTTTTCCTATTCTCTAAACCATCATCGAATATATCCCGTTTGCGTTTGAGAAAGTGATCCATACCATCCATGCTATGTGATTCCTCTGCTTGGATCGGAGATCCGAAGAGATTTCTTTTGGATTTCATCACTTGATGAGGCACGGAGGAACATGTCGGGACAGGAGGTGCTTTTCTGTTCTCTGGACTGATGAAGAGGGCTCGTTTCAAGGTTTCCCTGGAAGGTTGGCTTTTTGATAACGTCTCCGAATCTAGTAATAATCGTCTCATTGCCTTTTTCTTTGATCCACTGTTTTGCTTAGGAGTTTTCCCGGGTGTCTTCTTTCTGGGTGTTTTGTTTGTTGGTGTCTTTTTGCCTGGTGTTCGTCTATTTCTTGGGCTTTTTCTCTCTGACGAGTTGATTAGCTTCCGGTGTGGGAAGAAACTGAAAAATGTTTTTTTAATTTAGTGAAAAAATATATAACTATTATAGCAACTTAGCTCCGGTTTTTTTTTCTTTATTTAATGTTATAACAACTAATGTGCATTTTTTTTAAGAGAGGTCAGCGTATAAGTACACGGCTCTCCCGATGGTAAGAGATAGCTGCAGCTTATCAACACCATCGATGTTACAGGTCGCTGTCTTGTGGATGTTAGGTCATACCTTCCGGGAAGGAACATGATAATCATTATGGCGATAGGAAAAGGGAGCCGAAAGGTCATCATCAAATATGGTCAAAATTGGTTTAACCATGAAAGCATATCTGTCGGATACAGAGTTTTTTTTAGAATGTACTAGCCAACATTAACAGCGACTAATTAAATAGGTTATAAATTTTTTTTATTAAGGAATTGTTTTTTCTACTTTCTATGCAATTTTCAAGTTTTTCTATCGCCTCTGTGGCCTAGCGGTCAGGGTGTTGGACTTGACTGCATAAGGTTCGGGTTCGAATCCCGGGTGGGCCAACAAAAAGAAAATTGGATTTTTCCAATTTTCTAATAAAAAAAATGTTGGTCGAGATTGGAAATGTGCCCGGTTGGCGATAGGCTTGCCACCTGTCACATTGTGGGACTTAGTATCTTCGGCTAGTCGTGGGTGCCTTGGTTGTACCTCTGCCTACCTCTTCGGAGATATGGGCGTGAAGATACTTTTTTTTTTCTATTCATAAGAACTTTCTCGTGACAATAACCAAGAGAACAAAAAAAGAATTAGTAAAATAGGTTCATCAGTTCAGAAGTGATGCGGTGACCACACAAAATGAGAATTCATTTTTAACTAACCCGGCAGACGTTGTTCTGCTATATTTTTAATGTGATAATGGTGGTAATTTTGTTGTGCACTCACTAAACTAATTTTAAGTTATCCCTGTCTTCTTTCAACGAAAGTAACAGAAGGAAACAAAACACTTTTAGTGCTGTCAAATTAGACCGTACACGTCATTTCTACAGACGTTTAATCGATCACTCGGAAAATGTTGATTAAAAACATCACGATTTGACATGTCCGCACCAATCTGACACGTCTAAACTGTTCCATCTCTTTTGTTTTTGTTTCATTTGAGAAAGATAGCATGCATCTAAAATAAGTTTAGTTTGTGAACAGCAGAATCACCACCAATATATAATTATATGATGATATAGATGGATACGAATGACATCATAACATATATTTATTATACACCCAAATCTTCTTGTATGCCTTTAATATGCTGATATATTTCTTCACTCTTACTTAGAAAGATTACAGATGCAAAGTCAATTGTTCAAAAGATTTGTTGACAAAACAAAGATGATTTTAAGATGGCAAACAAGTCAGCCGATCTTATTGAAAATCCGTTAAATTATGGTCGGGAACTTAGGCCATGGGTACGAACCTTATGAATGCAAGAATAGGTAAGGCAATGGTACCATAGGCTAACCATACCATATAGCCCATCTGTAATAGCTTTTTAATATTAACTAGCAGTTTCACGCAGCTTCGCCTGCGTAACTTGGCTTCTACTGCACCGATTTTGATGAAACAAAGCCTATGTCACTCAGGGATAGTGTAGCATTCTAACGGTGAAAGAATTTTTGAAATCGGTGCAGTAGTGTAGGAGCCTATTAATTTAAAACAAACTAAAAACCAAATCTTTCCTCTTTATTATATATTACATTAGTATAGACTAGTATAGATGGGATACTCACTTTTTATCAATCAGTACCATCTTTGACGTAGAGCATTGTGCCTTCTCACTGATTGTGGCTGCACTGCAAAAGGCTTGTCGCCGGCGTGCCAAATGCGACAGTCGGCGTCCCGGTGACTTAGCTTGAACCATCCTTAAAATAATACCATTTTCATTTAAAAATAGCCTCTGTGGTCCAGTGATCCATAATAGGCGTTTACTACACAAGGTCTCGGATTCGATTTCCAGTTCGGGCAAAGCAAATTTTTCGTAAAAAAAAACCAACGTAAGTAAATTTTGTGTTTATGTTATGAGTATTAATCTACAATATTAATACATAGAAATACTGAAATAGATACCAGAACAAATTTAACAGACACCTAGACCAGAAATATTAAAACTATTTTGTTTCATAGACCACTATCAAAATTTTGCTAAATTCGGTGGACCCCTTGTGTGGTCGTAGCTAGGGTGCACTAGCCCCCATTTTTTGTGTCGCCCAAAGTAGACCCCCGTCGAGTCTCCTGTGGACACCTAGAGGTCGACCTGGACCACTTTGAGAATTACTGACCTAGACCCAGAAAGACAGACATTTAACCATCAAAAATGCCTGTATCTGTCGGTAATCGAACCCGAGCGTTGCAGTAGTTTGTGGAGAGAGGTGTTTAAATATCACGTGACTATGTATATGAGCCGAAATGTTTATAGATATAAAAATAGACTCATACTTAAGTCGCAGTGCTTTCCTCTTGCTAGCACTGCTTGGTGACTGTAGCCCTCCCGAATGTATATTCACACTTGTGTCTGTTTCCGCCCCTACGTATCTTTCAGCATATTTTTGAGTAAGCTTTTCTAATTTTTCAGTAAATGATGTTACATTGTAGCTGTAAAAAAATTAAAACATGTCACAGTTATATTGACAGACTGTAACTTTTATCCTAATTCAAGCCAATAAATAGTTCATAAATTTAATAAAGATGCTTCTATATGAACTGAACTAAAAAGTACAAAATAATTTTCTATAACTTAAATAAAAAATATTTTATGGTAAAAAGTGGGGTGTGGTTGGTAAAATATTTTATAAGTTTACTAGTAGCTCATTCTCAGACAAACTACTATGTTATTATAGATAACCACTATCTATTAAAAAACCACATCAAAATCTGTTGTGAAGTTATAAAGATTTAAGCATAAGAAGGACAGATAGTGGACAGTGACTTAGTATGTTATAAACTATTATACTATGTAGTGGCTGTTCCCAAAATCTGTTGAAAACTACCACCCCTAGGTTTACCAAGATCAAATGTTTTTTTCTTAATTACATAATTTCTTTTGAGTTACAGAAAATTAATTTCAACTTTTTAGTTTAGCTAGTTGGAAAACATATTTTTTAGTTTTTTTAAATTCTATTTCTATTTACTATAGAAACCAAATATGTAAATAGTGTTGCCAAAATATGCATTACACCCCGTGTTGGTCCTGGTCTGCCAGGCTGCTAGAACAGAATATAATAGAACATCTGTAAATAAAATATAGGTCAGCACTAACAAGACCCCTAAAGTTCTAAAGTGCTGTGCAGCAATTTGCCCAGGTAAGAATTCAACACTTTAACTATTCTTGCCGCCATATATATTGTGTCTATGCTAAATAGATACAAATGGCTAAACCATAGATTTAGGATGTACAAGATCAACAAAGCGTGGGAGAGAGAAGTCCTTATCAGGTACAAATTGCCTTAGAGGAACAGAGAGAGAGAGTCAGGTACCTATGTGCCAATATTTACGCAAGTAAGAGTTCATAGTATTCCTGTCATAGTGCGTCACTCTGAATTTTGTGAATTATTTTCATAATCTTACTATTTAAATGGAATAAAATTAAATGTAAATAAAATGGAGTAAAGGCAATTACGATGTCGTGTTCTGTAAGCGCTTGTGATGTTACAAAACGTTACAATCCTAATAAATACACATTTCATAGGTAAATACAACTTTGACATAAGAATATTTAGAACTGCGTTTTGTTAGTTTTTTTGCTACTTATCTGCTCAGAAGAGGATTTTTACAATATATTTATTTGCATTGTTTTATTTATAAAAGTATTTTGTACCCTTAAACAGCACAAGCAAAGATATTATGTAAAATAATAAATTGTTTGTTTACGCTAGGGCTTGACAACGCGGTGACGTCCTAAATATCGATGAATGGCAACCAAAGAGTATAAATACTCTTTAGCAAGAGATTTCAACATTGGTTATTTAACCAACTTGATTTTCGTAAGATACATTTCTACTTAAGACTGAGATGCGCTTATACGTAATCTTTTTATGAATACTTGATATTATTAAGTTTAATCATTAACGCATTCACTGCCACCAACGCATATACTTACGTGTTTTCGTTACTTGCGTCCAGTGCTTTGGACGCGTCTGTGAGCTCATTTATTTAGGGAGCTGTGTCCAGTGCCTATGTGCGTTACATACGAGTTCTATTAATTTTGCAATATTCTATTTATGTCTAATAAATTATTCCCTGGATCACTCACATTTGGTCATTTTTAACCGAATTAAAAAAGAAGAGGCTTTCAAATCGAAGGTTTTTATTTCTGTATTACCTCGTAACTTTTTACTGCGTGATCCTATTAATTTATTTTTATTTGAAAACCATAATGCTGAGGAGAAGCTTACCCGCAGTAACTAAATAGTTGAAATATGATTATAAAAACATTTGTTCCGGAGAGAAAGCTTATGAAGCTATACTTGCACATTACGCTCAACATTCAAGTCACAGGACAGCGATGCACCTATAGGATGTATAATGTTAATAATCTCAGGTTGTCCTTAACCACAAGGAGAGTCGTATGCTTGATTGCTGTCTCAAGCAAGGCTTGGAACCGGTACGAAAAGTACAGGTTCTGTACCGGTATTTAGCCGTTCCTACCATTTCAATACCTGGATACCGGTTCGAAAGTGAGTACCGGTACTTCGTATACCGGTACCGACCCGATAACGATATCTAACAAGTACCGGTACTATTACCGATAAAAACCAGTATCAAATTAAGGTACCCTTTAAATACAAGTGCGACGTTACCAATTTTCCTTTTTAGGTATCGGTATTATTTTAATTTCTCATTAATGAACAGAGATATCTTCGATTGAAGAAAAATAGTAAATAATATGTTTTCTAGTACCGGTATTATTTAAACAGTACTGGTACCAGAACCCTTAAATCAATAGTACCAGTATTAAGTCTGGTACCGGTACAAACAGTACAGGTAACGCCCTGGTATTGGTATTGCTTCAAGGTCATTAATACCGGTTCCTAAAAATACCGGTATTTCAAGCCCTGGTCTCAAGTCATATAAAACATTGTATTTTCCTATCTGTTTGGCGGGATAATAATGACACTTATATCATTTTAACGGCTACCTTACGCTCTAACTGGAACATGATAATGACTAACATTGCTGTTTCGGCCGACAAAGACAAAGATGGTGACCCTAAAAGACAGGCTTTGCGTACACATCTACCATCTATTAGTCACTGTGCTAGTGATACATAAAGCCAATATTTCACAAATATAATGTCTTAATAGTCATACAACATAAAATTAGATATTGTTTATATCATAATAGATGAGGGTAAAGAAAATATGCTAATTTACAGTTTGTTAATTTATCAATGTCGATAACGTACGTAACCTTTTTAACAACCCTTTTTTTAACTCATACATAAACAATTTACTCACACTCACGCATATTTTTGTTGGTTTCGCTTTTTAACTGACTTTGTTTATCTAGTACATCCTAAATCTAAGGGCTAAACAAAATAATGTGATCTATACTTACTAAACATCATAACATTTGCACTTCAGCACATCAGGCCACGAAGTCTGACTAGCCTCCGCTTCAGAACACATTTTTAATTCAATAGTTTTGTCATGTAAACTGCCATTTGGATCATATTCGGATTTAGAATTCATTGTCATCCCCTCAACTTTTACATTTTCTTTCAAGTCAACTTCCAAATTATTCCCTTCACATGTTATTGGGGTTTTTATAAAAGATACTTTCTTAGTAGGTGTGACTGGATCTGATTTTATATTCAAGTTATCTTCACCATTAAAGAGAGGAAGAAAACAATAATATTTTTTTAGCATTTGTGTGACATCTGTTTTTAGGGTAGTCACTGATGGTGGTGGAAGAATCCCTTGCAATGTTTCCTGCAAATAAGGACACATGTATGAGAATCAATTACAAAATCACAAAAGAACCTTGGCCTCCATTCATTTCTGCCCCCAACGCTGGGATCATGTTTCATATCATATTCATATCATATGTAGTATATGTGTAAGTATACTTATTTCAGTCTTCTTAGCTTCAAAGCAGGATATAGAAACAATATTCTAAGTGGACTTTTTTGATTTTCAGTAAAACCCAAGCACACATTTATAAACATTCTTGTTTAAAAATATTTAAATCCACATCCTAAAAACAAGCCTGAAATAATAAAAAAAACTAGACCATCACATCCCATATGTTAAAACTCACCCACTCTTACATAACCTAACTAAATTAACAGTCTTGAAACAAAACACCAGTTCTAAAAAATACTAAACTAGCAACTGAAAGTTTAGAAAATATACGTAGCCTTTGCTTATGTATACTGATTTATGCCATGTTAGTTTTATGCCATGTTAGCATAAATCTTGAAACAACCTACCAAATTTTAGTTTGTGTAAGCAGCACAGCAGTATCATGATCTAGATCAGTAACAAATATAATTACCTACTGCATCAGATGGCCCAGATATTGTGTTTATAACTTTGGTTGTTTTAACATATTTATACACCATAACAAGTTATACAAAAAGCATGTAAAAGATGCAGGCAAAGCATGGAAAGGAACTTAACAAGTTACTCAAAAAGCATGCAAAGGTTCAACATTATTTACAGTATTGTTAGTAATCAGAATTTAGCAAGTATTTATCTCCTGTCATTTTATAACTTATTTTTTTAAGTCAATGTTCATTTCAGACTTACATGCATGTGTCCCACAAAAAAACTTTCTTGCACTCATAAATAAGTAGTGGACTAACAATTTAATTAATGTTTACAATCTGGTTGATGTTAGCTAAATTTTTTTCTTTAGTTTAAAATGCCAGAATTAAAGACACACAATTTTATATTATTTTTTTAAAGTTCCTACATTGCTATTCATCTATATTTTTACAGCTTAGACTAATTTGAACGGTAAAATCAATTTACAAATGTTTTTTGTGGGATTTGTTCATTTACAGAAATCATTAGGTGAAACTATTCTTATAAGAAATTTAATTAAAGGCAAAAATACAGCTCATTTTTATTTGTGAAATAAAGTTTTATGAAAAATGTTTTATACCAACATTTTCTTTGATTTTGAATAAGTAATGAAAAAACATATAAAAATTAAGTATATTTACTTATTTATCAACCAAACCAAATCATGTGTAAATATAATAATAGCTGTGTATTGAAGACACTTTTTCAACATGAACTAAAAACATACATAGAAATGTTTACACCTTTACAAAACTACTTTTACTTTTTAAAACTTTTACAGTAACAGAGTATAATTACAACATAATATATTATCAGCGTTAGCTACTAAAATTATGTCATTACAGCAATCTCTTCTAAAGTTGGGTATTTAACTGACCAACACACACACAACAGAACACTCAATCCTCTTAATAATATCAGTTGCTTATAAGTGACTGGCAGCTACTCACTAATGTGGTGATGTATCTAGTATTAAGGACCTAATGAGGCAGAGTATATGCTTTTTCCAATCTTAGATTCATTTTAAATTGCACGGTGATAACCCTCGAAGCTAACCATAGTAAACAGTAAAATCATGATAGTACTGTCATAGCACCAAATGTATGCCACAGCATGTGCTCACATGTGGCTATTATAATCACATTTTTAATGTTTATGTTATAAATATCCTTTATACGCTGACAAAAACATCCTAGTAGACAGAGAACTAGGTGAATTTTACAGACATTACTTGTTCTTACCAAATTTATAATCTTCAAAATATTTGCATTCGATTTTCTATATTAAAAGATTAATAATGGATATACTGTTGATAGTTTTATATAGAAAATATTTGATGATTGTATTCACATTCTTTTTTAATAATAAACAAATTCAAAATCCTGAAAAAGTCAACATCAAGCTTACAACAGCTTACAAACAGTAGTAATATGAATGTTGAGTATATTAACGACCCAGTGATTAAAATAGTTTTTTAATCAAACAATCTTACTTGATTTTAAAATATACTACAACTAGGTGCAATAAATACAGTCAATGTGATTTACTTTATTTAGGATCGGATCAACTTACCTCTATTTTTCTGACTTTTCTCTTATCGTATTTTTCAAAATCATTGACAAAGTTCCAAAAAGGCTCCTGTTTAGAGATATTTGGTTCTATATCATCGTCGCCATCAGAAAACATATCAGGCGATCGTAAGCCACTATCAAATGAACCCTCCAGTGATGAAAAGCTTTGTTCCATTTTTCATGTTATTTTCGCCACTTTTTTCATCAATTGTGCTGTTACTAGTAACCACTAGAACGTAGTCATACGCTTTTGTTGTAAACTACAGCCACGGGCCGAGCCAGAGAGTTCAGGCCTAAAATTTTAATTTGGAAATATAACCCAGGCAGGCCACATCTCAAAGCAGGACCGCCGCCTGCCACAGAAAACGAATCGTCAAGCAAGAAAACAATTGGAAAACTAGAACAGCATTGCCACCTTAGTATTTTTTTCACTCAATTTAGTGAATTTTTGGTGAATGACAGGACGTTCTGAAAAAATATCACTCAAAAAATATTAAGTGATTTTAAGCTATATTTACCTAATCTAGAAAACAAATTAAAACTCATTCAGACTTTTAGAATTCCTAAATATATTCTAAACTATCACTAGAATCTATATCATTCTCTTACAAAAGTACACAAGCAGTATTTATATCGATTTTTTAACATTTATGAGAAATAAAATATATAAATAATAATAATAGCTATATCATGTTCTGAAATATTTGTGAAAGGATGTGTAGCACATTTAAACTTTATCCTGGATTATGTATTATTGTGCAAATATGTATTTAGTAACTGTCATAAGCCACGTCGTCGAAAAATTTTGCACTAGTGTTAACCATGAGACCGTTACGATCCGGTAGTAGCTTTCCGAATTATATAGATGCGTCGCAAGTATCTATTGTATATTCTATTTTTATCTATATGAAATATTATTTGTATTTGTTTCTATTTTTTGTATCTATTCGAGAAAAACGATTTTCAATTCAATTAATTTCAAGTAACATTAGTGAAATTTTTTGACAATGTAAATACCGTTTATTTAAATGAGACAAAAACTATGAAATTTGTGGTTGTAGTATGTTATGGATACCGTAACATTTACACTTGAATGAAATGGTGCTTATGTAGCCAGATGAGTTTTGTAAATTTTCGTCTATTTATTGAAGCATAGTTGGCACTACAATGTACAATTCTTTTTTAGTAGCATGTACTGCTAAAACTTAAATTTTCCCCGAAATAGGTAACATGTCGTTGCGTAGAACTTAGTTCAATCTATAGGCGTAGATATGTGTGGGGAAGTAAGGCAGCGTATCGCGCTCTAACTCATACTTGTTTGTAATAATGCTTCGTCTGTTTTGCTTGGGAACAGTTGCATAAAATTTTAGTTTTGCGTTGTGTAGCCTTCGTGCATACCTTCCCGTCCCATCTTAAAAAGTTACAAGTAGTCCAGAATAGGTTCATGCGAACTGCCAACGGTGCTCCGTGGTTCTTTCGCAACGACGACCTACATCGCGACCTCTAATTACTTACGATAGTGCGCTATCGTGGGTAAAAAAGAACTATAGAAACGTTACTTTGAAATAACGGCTGCCCATCCGAACCCGGTGTTAGCACCCGCGTGTGACTACACATCGGCCGCAAACGCGCCCTCCAATCATAAAAGTTATCGGATCCTCTGGACCCAATAACCGTGGCAAACGCTATACTCCCTCACAACCCAAACACAAATTCACAAAACATCACACTACACCGTCACCGCCGGTCTCAGCAAAAAAATACCTCTCTTGCACCCGGCGAGTAACGCCGAGCAACGAGCCACCACAACTCCACACTAACTCCATCAAGTCCACCTAGTAACCAAAATGCAGCACCAAGTAGAGGTACGGTCTCCCGGGACACAGCCCTTATTGCTGGCATTGTATGTAACAGTCCAAACCATTTAAATAATGATGTCTAGTTTAATTAGAAATTATGAATTGCATTTTTGAAATGTCTTTGACAGTAAATAAATAAAATGTAAATAAAGTATTTTTTTATTATAATAATCCTAATGAAATTAATAAAACCGTGAAATAGTCTGCCTGTTCATTTTATTTTAAGACTTGGCTACATAGGTAGCTTCTTAACTTTTTCATCTTAGTTGCCATAAAAAAAGAAATTAAAATGTTAAATGTTGTGTTAAATTTTTGTGGTTTAACGACGATGTTCCCTATATGGCTATCTGTGTGCTGAGTGTGAGTTTCGCAAGAATTAACTTTACTACTGCGTTTGCGTTTGGACGATCCAAATGTATGGAATAATTCTGTTGCTTCGACTATCCGCTAGAGGCGCTGACAATAACTCCATATTCATCAAGGTCGTTAAACTTAAACGCGATAATAAAGTAAATCATTTTAAAAACTCACACTAGGCACACAGACCGTGTCTTAGTAGTGTGTGCAAATAGCTATATGTAAAACCAGCTTAATTCAAACTACAAAAGCGATTTTGACATTTACTTTGACATTTGACATTTTTACATTTCATTTTGACACTTGTTAAAATCGAAAATTTTCAATTTAAATTTTTGACTACATTTAAATCATGGGCTTTTCAGTCAGTGAATTTGACAGTTCTCAGCAGTAGAAATTGATCAATTTAGTTCACAATTTATCCTATAGGTAGCTCTGTAGCCCTTATTGCCATTTCTT